>JAIFHD010000893.1:0-54769 GCA_019721455.1 Psilocybe mexicana
GGACTTCACGTGCATTCACTGTTATCTAATCAACTCAATTTAGGTCCCGATGAAGGTCCGACCTGGGGTTGCCGTCGCTGTGACTCCCGCCGTGTCCTACCCTCCACAAGTGACACCAACAGTGTTATAGCCGGAAAATGCCACTCAATCCCTGACTCATTCGGCAGAAGATCCACTGAACGCGACCTTTTTTAATTTGCCGCTGTTTGTTTAATCCATCGACCCCCTCAATAGTCCCTCAATAGTCCTAAGTCTTCACTGATATTTTATAACTATCCAATACGGCGGAGGGGAGGCATGTTGGTGAGGATACGCAGAGAATAGAAATTCCAGCCGGAGGCTTGCCGGTGTTCTTTATTGGGATTTGGGAATTCGTCGGCATTCTCCTGGAACTCCGCCCTAAAGTCCAAGTCCAAGGTCGAGTCCAACCTTGGTCCAATCTTTGTCACTCCATAACCCCCAACAAGTCCAACTACAGGTCTGGTTCAGGTCTGATACGTGGTCCAAGCTGTGGTACAAGTCGGCGTGGTTGGAGAGAAATGAGGTTTTTGGTTCAAGTCCAAGGTCCGAGGTCCAGGTCCGAGGTCCGATTGGACCTGTGACCCCACGGACGCGACTTTCTGCCTTGCCCGATGCATGGAAAGTTGCTCTCTTCCAACTTCCAAGGACCCAGTTGAAACAATCATCGCATTTTTTCTAGTTTCATTCGCCTTATTGGATCCTCTCTTGATATTCTGGATGAATTCTCCAAATTTTAACCCAACTAGAACGATTTCCTCGTGCCATACATAATCAAACAATTCCAACAAATCATTATCATGCCACTTTTCCATCAACGACGCGCCGACACCAACCACTGTGAACTTGGAATCGCAAAAGAGGTTCAGGGTGCGAAGACCTTTCGCCAGCTTTGTGCAACCTTTGGGTACGAACACGAAGACCATGTCGTGACCACGGAAGATGGCTACATTTTGCTTCTCCAGAGGCTATTACCCAAAGTAACCTGTTCTGCTTTGGAGGAGTCTAGACAACGTCCAGTTGTATATTTTCAACACGGACTTCTTACAAACAGTGAACTGTTTATGCGGGTCACAGACGCAAAGAAATGTCTGCCCCTCGTCCTTGTTGACAATGGTTACGATGTCTGGCTAGGCAATAACCGGTTAGTGCTCTCAATAAATTGCCATTTCTTCATTTTTAACGCACGACGCAGCGGCAATAAATATTCCTTCAGCCACATAACCAAGGACGTGAATTCTCCAGAATTTTGGGTAGGTCATGCCAAATCCCATTTATATCATCACAAAGCTGACATTTGCAATTGTACAGGATTTCTCCCTAGACGATTTTGCACGCTACGATATTCCTACGTCCATCGACTACGTCTTGAAGACGACGAAAGCCGAAAAGCTCAGCTACATCGGATTCAGTCAAGGTTCCGCTCAGGCATTCGCTGCTTTAAGCATCCACTCGGACCTCAACGATCGAATCGATATCTTCATCGCCCTCGCCCCAATCATGGTACCACCTGGATATTCTTCCTGGGTGCTCGATTCTTTTGTTAAGCGAGAGTGAGTGAATAAAAACTCGTCCCATTTTCACCATCTTTTTCTAAAAACAAAAAACTAACAAAAAACATCAGCCCCTCCATCATTTTCCGTCTGTTCGGTCGCAAGTCCATGTTTTCCTCTGTGGCGATGTGGCAATCAATCCTGCCACGCTTCATCCTCAACACATGCGTCGACGTCGCCCTCATCTACCTCTTAGGGTTCTACAACAAGAACATCACAGAGCCACAGAAAATCGCAGCCTATCCTCACATCTACTGCAGTTCCTCCGTCAAAGCCGTCGTCCATTGGTCTCAAATCATGAGAAATTCAGTATTCACGACATTCGAGGATATCCCAGGACCTGATAAAACCCCAACCCCCCTCACACGATACCCGACCCAAGACATAAGGACACCGATCGTCCTCATCTACGGAGACCATGATACCCTTTTTGACTTAGATACCGTCCTTAAACACCTGCCAGAGAACGTTAGATGCCGAAAATTGGTTGATTATGAGCACTTGGACGTACTTTGGGGTGGTAGGGTTCACGAGGATGTGATACCGAAGGTTTTGACTGCTTTGACTTCACGCGCATAGCAAAGCTTACCAGGCGAGTTTGGTTAGTACGAGGCAAACCCTGATAAAATAATACATAGAAAATCGAATAATTATATTGCAATTACATTTTATATGCACTACTCTACATCTATACATATACTTTTGATGTTGCCTTGTCTAAAGTTTAAGGTATGAATGCTACAGCGTACGATTATGTACGAGATGATAGTCTTGTTATCTCTATGAAATAATGAAAATGATAAATTATCCATGACTAGTAGTAATGATTTCACAATGACGATAAATATTCTAAACACGCGATGATTTTGGTGAGGATACAAATATAGCAGATTACGCCATGACGGACGCAAGCAAGGCCATGCGAATCTACAGAAAAAATGTCAGAAAGAGTACTTTTGAAAAACAAGAAAAGGTGCTTACGAAAAGTCCGTAACGCATTTGACGGAAGTACACAGCACGGCGAGAGTCATAATCAACCTCGGGGTCGATTTCTATTAAAAACGAGAAAAGGAAAAAACACGATGAGTGGGATAGGACTTGAGGGAAAAAAGAAATACGAAAACGAACCATTAACACGTGGCAAAGGGTGCATGACGATCATGTCCTCCTTCGCCCTTGAAAGAACCGCATGGTCAACACGGTAAGCATCCTTGACTTGCAACCACTCTGTCTCGCTCGTGAACCTCTCCTTCTGGACCCGCGTGACGTACAAGACATCGGTGTCGGCAAGGACTTCATCCAGTGATTCGCAGATCGTGACCGGGATACCAGCCTTGCGGGCGGCTGAGACGACACTTGCCGGCATGGCGAGAGCAGCAGGGGAGACGAAGTTGAGGCGAACGGAATAGAGTGAAAGCAGAGTGACGAGACTGTGGACGGTCCTTCCGTTCTTGAGATCACCGAGAAGGGTGATCGTCCTTCCATTGACTGTGCCCAACTCGGATCGGATAGTATAGATATCAAGGAGAGCCTAGAGAAGTGTTGCGTAAGAAAAAAGAGAAAGACTCGAATAATGATTGACATACCTGTGTGGGATGCTCGCCGATTCCGTCGCCGGCATTGATGATAGGAACAGACGAGTATTTAGCAGCCTCCTGAGCACTGCCGATTTCAGGATGCCTGATGACGATGGCATCACCGTAGCAAGCCAATGTACGGATAGTGTCCGGAAGAGTTTCGCCCTTCACAACAGAAGAAGTGTCTGCCGAGACTTGGACAACAGAACCACCGCATCGCTTCATTGCCGCATCGAAAGAGGAGCTAGTACGAGTCGAAGGCTCGTAGAAGACGGTGCAGAGCACCTTGCCTTTCAAGATGTCCAAGCTTCCATTCCTTTCGACTTGGAGTCGCATTTCGTTGGCGATAGCAAAGAGATCGTACATGTCACGTTGTGAGAACTGCTTGACCGAAAGGATATGGCGACGATGGAAGGCTGGATGACGCTGGATCTGGGTCAACAATTGAGAAGCAGGACCTTGCTGTGGTTGGAAGGCGACAGGTTGCGCAGGGACACCGGATTGCAGCTGCGAAGCCTCCAACTCCTTGGGTGCAACGGCGGGCTGCGTAGTGGGGTGGGTGAAGACAGTTGCAGAAACATCACGACCAGTATAAGAAGCGAAAAGAGAACCATCCAGGAAGGTGGTCTGACCATGAACGACGACTCTGTGGATCGCGGCAGAGGTTCGCTGGACTGGGGACCAGGTAGACGCATGAGGAGTGAAAATGGTGGTGCGGCCGATGACAACTTCGACGTTGGTGTGGAACTGATCAGCGATGCCGAAGATTTGGGCAGGGTTCTCGTGCAGGCGGATACGAATGTCTTCAAGGGTCAGTCGTCCTTCGTTGACAGCGCCCAAGAGAAGAGGGAGAGCTTCGCTGACCCCAGACCACGACGAAGCGGACTTTCCGGTCGCAATCGCAAGTTGGTGAGGAACCAATCCAATGGAGAACGCATCGATGACATCCAATTTGCTCCAAAGGGTCTTCTGGACAGCAGCGGATGGGAGGATGTTCGTGCCAGGGAAGTCTTCCTCCGTGAAGAACAAGCAATAGACCGAAACATCGCAAGTTACTTTCAGCTGCTTGGCCTTGCTCAAAGAGATAAGAAGGAGGTCGTCGGTGGTACGAACATCGGTGATATGGACGCTACGATTGTGGAGACTCGCCAAGAGGAGGATAGATGCGAGTTCGGAATTCTTCGCATTGGTGACGATGATCTTCTCAGCCGGCCAAGTGGAGAAATGCGAGGCGACGACGGATAAAGGTGTCGACGAAGGAACGAAGAGAGTCTTGACTTCGGCCAATAATTCTTCGTCAAGAGTTCCGGCATTGGTGGCTGTGGCTGTGATGCTCAAGGCGTAGTTGCAATGGGCATTACCAGTCACACCAGCTCGAGCTTCCTCCAGAGTCTGTCTGTCAACGATTTTGTTGTTCTCGCCGAAAGGTACGACGAGGGCAGTGGTGAAACCGGCGCTGAGGGAAGCTTCGGTTGCAGAGATAAAGTCTTTGCCGCCACCAGTGGCGAGGCCAGGTACGAAAGCACCAATGTTGATCAAGCCAGGGAAGGTGTGAGTGCGGTGTGAGCTCTTGGAATCGAGACTGGAGACGTCGAGAGGAAGCTTGCGAACAAGGGCCTCAGTCAACATCTTCGCGTTCTTGACGTTGGTGATGAGGGGCACCGCGAAGTCGACGGCCATTCGACGAGTGCGATAACCTTTACTGGTGTAGCTCGCAGGGCGACGATAATGGTTTTTCGAAGGAAGATTGATGTACATGTCGATGAGGTTGTTGGCCAAGTGCTGGGTCAGAGAGTATTCGGACTTCTGCTTGTCTCGACTGTCTTCTCCGAGGGTCTCGAGATACTGATGAGAAGAATCAGTAAACATTTTGAAAGAAGAAAGGAAGAAAGGAAAAGAAAACGAACCTTGCAAGGAACATTATGCTCCGTCAAGAAATCGGAAGTACCAGAAGTGGCGAAGATATTGTAGCCAGCAGCACTCAGTTTCTGCACCGAAGGAAGGAGTTCCAATTTCTCGCGATAGCTTCCGATAGAGAAGAGGATGTTCTTCCTGGGAGGGACGATACCAGTCGAAATGAGAGCCTTGAGGTAGGCTTCATATTTATCGTGACCGAAGCAGGCTACTTCACCGGTGGAAGCCATCTCCACACCAAGGACAGGATCAGCACCGGACAGACGACTGAAACTGAACTGTGGGACCTTGACTCCCACATAATCAACCGGAAGGCCAAGGTCAGGGTAAGACTCGACAGGAATGCCGAGCATAACCTTGGTAGCCATCTCAATGGCATCAACGCCCGTCACTTTCGAAACGAATGGGAAGGAACGCGCAGCGCGGAGGTTGCACTCGATGACCTTGATCTCGTTGTTCTTGGCGATGAACTGGATGTTGAACGGACCAGTGACGTTGAGGGCGTTACCGATCTTCGCAGTGGCCTCCTCGATCTGGCGGACGGTCTGCGGGTCGAGGTCCTGAGGTGGATGAATGAGAGTGGCGTCTCCTGAATGGACTCCTGCGTTTTCGACGTGTTCGGAAATATAATGCATAACCATCTTGCCGTCCTTCGCCACAGCGTCCATCTCTATCTCCTTGGCCTGTTCGATGTACTTGGAGATGACGACCGGATGATCTCTCGAGACCTCCGCCGCCTGTGTAAGATAGTTGGCGAGATCGTCGTTGGTGGAAACGACGTTCATTGCGGCACCTGAGAGGACATACGAAGGCCTGACAAGAACGGGGTACCCAACCTTCTCGCAAAACTCGGCAGCAGCCTCGTAGCTCGTCAATTCCTTCCACAAAGGCTGGTCGACGTCAATCTCGTCGAGCAAACGAGAGAACTTGTATCGATTTTCGGCCATGTCGATCATCTCTGGCGAGGTTCCGTAAATCTTGACGTTCTGGCGATAGAGAGGGAGGGCGATGTTGTTGGGGGTCTGACCACCCATGGAGAGGATGACACCACGCGAGCTCTCGGCGTCATAAATATCGAGAATGGTCTCCAAGCTGATGTTCTCGAAATACAGACGGTCGGCCTCGTCGTAGTCGGTACTGACAGTCTCCGGGTTGTAGTTGACCATGACGGTGGGTAAGCCTTGCTCGCGAAGGGTTCTGATAGCACGGACAGCACACCAATCGAACTCGACCGAAGATCCAATGCGATAGACACCGGATCCGAGGACGATGACACCACGATCCTCGAACTTGATGTCGTGCTCGATGGCGTTGTACGTCATGTACAGATAGTTGGTGAACGCAGGGAATTCGGCGGCGACGGTATCAATTTGTTTCACGAAGGGAGAGATGCCAGATTCTTGACGAAGTCTGCGGACCGCAAGTTCTGTAGAACCGATGCAGTTCGAGATCTGACGGTCAGAGAAACCGTATTGTTTGGCGTGTCGGAGGAGCTTTGTAGGAAGGTTAGAGATAGTGCATGTCCTATGGAACATCAATATATTAGCGAGTTTAAGATATATTTTTAAGGAATACTCACGAAAGGGTTTGCTCCATGGTGAAGATGTTATGGAGTTTGGTCAAGAACCATTTGTCAATGTTGGTCATCTGCCAGACCTTGTCGACGCTGTATCCACGATGGAAAGCGGTGGAGATGGCGAAGATGCGCTTGTCGGTCGGGTTAACGAGCTCTTCATCGATATCCTCAACAAAATCGTTCTATAAAATCGAAAAAAGCAGAACATCAGACCCTTTTCATAAGAAAAAGAAGAAGAAAAATTGCAAACCTTGGCAAATCCAGAAAACTGATCATCGATGGCCCGAATCGCTTTCTGGATCGTCTCCTCGAACGTCCTTCCGATGCTCATCACTTCTCCGACACTCTTCATGCTGCTGCTGAGAAGTCTGCTGACCCGGTTGAACTTCTTGAGATCCCAACGGGGGATCTTGACCACGACGTAGTCCAAGCTGGGTTCAAAGCATGCGCTGGTCACTTTCGTGACAGAGTTCTTGATTTCGTTCAAGGGGATACCGAGACCCAATTTCGCGGCGATGAAGGCGAGAGGGTAACCGGTGGCCTTGGAGGCCAAGGCGGAGGAACGAGACAAACGAGCGTTGACCTGAAATAATGCGTTAACCCCAAAAACATAGCAGCATATATCCAAAAAAAAAATTACCTCAATGATGCAGTACTCTTGCGAGGTTGGGTTGAGAGCATATTGAATGTTGCACTCTCCGACGACGCCGAGATGGCGGATGACATTGATGGCAGTGGTTCGGAGCATGTTGTAATCGGAGTCGGAGAGGGTCTGTGAAGGAGCGACGACGATGGAATCACCAGTATGGATACCAAGAGGATCAAAGTTCTAAAAAGAAAAGAAAAAAGGAGTTGAAATAAAAATCAAAGAAAATGAAAAAAGATTTACGAACCTCCATGTTACAAACAGTGATACAGTTATCCCTGCAGTCACGAACGACTTCGTACTCGATCTCCTTCCATCCCTTCATACTCTTCTCAACAAGGACCTGGGGGCTAGTAGCGAAGGCCTTGCTGCAAAGTGCCCTCAACTGAGCCTCGTTCTGCGCAAACCCAGATCCCAGACCACCCAGAGCATAAGCCGCACGAACGATGATAGGGAAACCGATCGCATTCGCAGCCGCAACAGCCTCGTCTGGAGTGGTCGCAGTGTGACTCTCAGCACACTTCTCCCCAATCTCTTCCATCGCAGAGGCAAACAGCTGACGATCCTCGGTGGTGATGATGGTCTGGATGGGAGTTCCGAGAACCTGAACGCCTAATTCTTCGAACTCGTCCTTCAAAGCGATTCCGACGGACAACGCGGTCTGACCACCAAACGTGACGTAGATACCGTCCGGTTTCTCGAACTTGATGACCTTCCTGACGAACTCGGCGGTAACAGGCAGGAAATACACTTTGTCTGCGAGACCCTTCGAGGTGGCAATGGTGGCGATGTTGGGGTTGACCATGATCGTATAAATTCCCTCCTCTTTGAGGGCCTTGATCGCCTGCGAACCGGAATAGTCGAACTCGCCAGCTTGGCCAATGGACAAACCACCAGACCCGAGAATGATGACTTTCGAGACCTTGGCGCGTGGAACACGCTTGTCGTTGTCCTCCTTCTTTCCGCCGGGCATAGAAAGTGGAGGGGAGAATCCAGTGACGGCGCAGTCCTCAACCCTCTGGATGAAAACGTCAAACAAAAATTCGGTGTCGCGAGGTCCAGCAGTGGATTCGGGATGGAACTGGACGGAGAAGAAAGGTTTATCCTCGCAGTAGATACCCTCATTGCTTCCATCGTTCGCGTTCTTGAAGAGCTCCTTCCATCCAGCGGGAAGGGATTCAGTGTCAACCTGATAACCGTGATTCTGACTGGTAATGTAGCATCGTCCGGACAATGCGTCTGTGCAAGGAATGTTGTGGCCGCGGTTACCGTACTTCATTTTGGAGGTGGTTCCGCCAGCAGCCAAAGCGAGGAGTTGGTGGCCGAGACAAATACCGAAGATGGGGCGGTCACTCTTCTCCATAGCCTTCGCCAACCGCGAAATAGTGGACGCCAGGACCGATGGGTCACCAGGACCATTGGAAATAAATAGACCATCGTAAGGCTCAGGGTCGCGCAGGTAGTCGTAGTCCCAAGGCACAACCTTGAGCTCGACACCCCTTGCGAGGAAGCACCGGATTTGATTGTACTTCATTCCAACATCAATGGCGATAACGCGTAATGGACGTCCAGAGGGATGGAGTAGTGGTTTTCCTTTTGGCTTGTAAACAACCGGAGCTGAAATGGATACCTCGGCGACGAGGTTTTTCTCGTTAGGATTCATGAATGGGACGACAATGTATTCTTCGCGCCAGGCATATGGCGTGGAAGGAACGGAAGTAAGGGTGGTCAAAGAAGATGAACTTGGATCGTCCAAGTGAGGGCGGCCAGGTTGTGGGGCATCAGAGCGTGCCAGAACCTTGCCAAGCATGGAACCCTTCTCCCTGATTTTTTTGGTGAGTGCACGGGTGTCGACACCAAAGATGGCCGGGACACCGTTCTCTTTCAGCCAGGTGCCGAGAGAGGATTTTGCGAGGAAGTGGCTAAAGTCTTCGGAGTAGTAGCCAACTACGAGTGCAGCGATGTGGATTCGAGAAGACTCGAAGTCAACTGGAATCGAGTCGAGGTCTGCTTTTGTAGGTCGTTCAGGAACGCCATAATTGCCAACGAGTGGGTAGGTCAATACGAGGATTTGACCTTCGTAAGATGGATCCGTCAAGGATTCGGTGTACCCCACCATACCTGCGAAAAAAAAAAAGAAAGTCAAAAAAAAAGAAAAGAAAAGAAAAGAAAAACGAGAGCAACTTACCCGTTTGGAAAACACATTCGCCAGAAACGCTCTTGCCTTCAGCACCGAAGCTGAATCCCTTGTAAGCTGTGCCATCGACAAGCTCAAGAACGGCATCATTCATTTCTGTGCCATCTTCGCGCAGACAGGCGGAAGTGACTGGGGAGGCAGGAATTGCAGTGAAGCCGTTGGGTGCGCTGGGTGTTCGGGTGAGTTCTGGACGAACTGGGGCGGAACTGGTAGGCGCAATGGCATTGAGAGCAGGCATGGTTGAGTCGTAAGTGGTTTAGAGAAGACGAGTAGGAAATATGGCGGCAGTGTTCCTCCACACCCAGAAATATAAACTCGGATTCGAGTGGGAGGAAGAGGAACTCGAAAAAAAGACAAGATTAGATCAACGCAATTTCTTTGTTTGTCCTTGTTTTTTTGATGTCAACTTTTGATCGATCATGTCATATGTTTTCCGGCCAAACACTTCTCGCTTCCACTTCGAGTCGGCTGGAAACTGCTGGAACTCGCAAGCGCACGTTCAGCATAAACGTTTAAACGCCCAAACATAGCCCTCCACTTGTCACGGAAACCTGTAGATGTAGACTCTCCGGACAGGTTTGACTATTTTTCTCAATTTCTGGTGTCATTGGCAGATATCTGTCCCGCTATAATTAAAGCCACGGTGAGCAGGCCGCCATTGGTCCACTGGCAATTCGATGATCCTGATCGTAACTTGATGCTGATGCAGATGTTTTATTTAGACATAAAGGGTGCTTCTTTCATGTCCAAAAAAAATTATGTCTCCAGCTAGGTGAGTGCAGGCTACAGTATATTTTACCAGTGGACACTCGTTTTTATCCTGTTGTCTTGATTTTGCTTCGGGCCCTAAGTACCAGGTTCCAACAAAATCAGATTGACTCTCCTTTCAGTGTCTTCCGAGTATCAGCTTACCGGCAGCATCCACAAGTAAGGCAGTCAACGATCGTCGCCACACATCCCGCAACAGCTAATATAGATAAATTACCCATGGGCCACGGGTGTTCTTCTTTTTGACAAAGAAATGATACCTACTCCCAATAATGCACTCCACACATCTAGCGATCATCCCAACCAGGCCCATTGCAATGGCGCCAATGCAGGAAAAGATATCTGCAATTGTGAGAGCATATCTCTCAATCCAATGAGGCCAGCTCACCTGCTACACAAGAAAATATGCAACTAGATCAAAGTTAAAGCCTCTGAATTGGGGAGCAAAATGAAAATTCGAATCAGACAACATACCCCATGGTCAGAAGAAGCAGCAAATTTACACTTACCAAAATTAACATAGCCAAGTCCCAAGTCCTTTATACTGTTTTCATTAATGACGTTGGGATCTATCTTATGACGACACTTTTCGACGACTGACCCTCCATAAGAAATTGATTCCCAGAATAAACGAGGTGGAGACTGGAGTACCCCACCGGCCATAAGGATCTGTTGTGAGCACCCAAGGACAGAGTCACCTCATAAATAGAAGTGTCGAGACCTCCATTCTCAAACAGTGCCCCATGCTGATAATTCCAATCATCACATATCAATGAAAGGATAAAACTTTGAACACAGCGGCCAGGTTTGTCAGATATATGATATTTATTTAACTGGAAAGCTAAGTCCATCCTCGTACACACATGTAGCGTAAAACCTGCGAAACAAAAGGAAGAAGCAGAAAGAAAAAAAAAAATTATAGACGATCCATCTCCAAAATAACCATTCAAAGATTGAGGTTGATGGGCGTGCATCCAAGTGCAATAACGCCACTCTATACATAATGATCATCGTTATGAGTTATCCAACACACCGAAGATAGCTTTATAGAAACACTCACAAAACTATTATTCGTACAGCAGACGGGTTGAGCAGTACACGAGTTCCCTCCATTACCGAGGACGGAGAGTGGAGAGCACGTAACACCACTATTCAAAATAAGCAGCCTGAGGAGGTGTATCCTTTTCATTTGTAAGAGAAAATGACTTACACAAGCCCAGTGACGGAGCTAACGGCGATGCCGAGGAGGTCTAAAAGACCTACAACGCCTGAATTACTTGCCTAGTAGTAAGTTAGCTCTCTGATTGCAAGATAACAACGTTTCACGTACCGTTTGGAGAGAGTTGCAACACTGGAGAGACCCAGTATTACATTGGTTAGTGGGTCCAGTAGACTGTCAAAGGCGATTACCCAGAATTGGTGAGTCAGCGACTTGCTCCGCCAAAGAGAGATAGAGAGAGAGACGTCACTCACAGAACCATATCCGCCCGACCCAGATCCAGAGGTAGACGTTGGGCACGCAGCAGTCACCGTAACATCCTTGGTGATCGTAACCGGGACATCGAGGGTCGTCGTCGTGATCACATCCACAGTAGTCGTAAATGGAACCTCAGTAATCGTCGTAAAACCCAGGGTTTTCGTCACCGTATTCGTCGCAGTCGCAGTCGTCGTCGCAGTTGCAGTAGCAGTAGCCGTCGAGGTCACAGTAGCAGTCTCGGTACGAATAGCAGTGACAGTGCTTGTCTGCACGACCGTACCCGTAGTCGTAGTCGTGATAGTGGAGGTAACGGGGAGGATGCTTGTCACCGTGTTCGTCAAAGTAGTTGTCACCGTCTGGACTGGATCAACAGTGATAGTCGCAGTGACGGTTGTTGTTGAGCCTCCGCCGCCGGTAGTTTGGGTGACCGTCTGCGTCTGGGTGTTCGTGACAGTAGACGTGAAGGTGTTGAGGACAGTCGTTGTCGGGCCAGGCACGCTGAGAGTTGACGTCTTCGTGGCGGTAGCGGTAACGGTGCTCGTCAAAAAGACGGTAGTCGTGGTCGAACCGCCGGGCGGGCTATATCCAGGACGTGGCTTTGCAGCCACCAGGACAGCGGACGTCAACACGACAAACTTGACGAATGTACCAGTAGAAAGAAAGGCGAGCATCCTTGAAGCTTGAGGTTCGAGCTTGAAGTAGAAAGAAGGAAGAAAGAAAGGACTTTCACAACTTGAGGGCGACTTCTCGACTGGAGAGAACCTGACAAAATCCATTCTCCCAACACTGCTTATATAGATTTGAAGAGAGATCTTAAAGTGCTTTTTCGAACTTGGTATGGACTTCCCGTGATTCCATCCTTGGAGGCGTTGAATCGATGATGTTCTGATGGAACCGCGTATCACCTACGTCGAGGGTTGATCCTACGCAGAAAAAAAGTCGACCATGAGTGTTGAGCACGAGGAAAAGAATAAAACAGACCACAATTCAAGGGGCCTTCTCTGTCTCGCCACCGCTGACACTCGACAGTGACGAGCGGAGCTAGTGAAGCTCGACACATCTTGAAATCGGACTCCCGACCCCGTAAATAGCGCATCATGATTATGTGGCAATCACATCCAAGGACCTCGATTTTAAAAGGTTAGCCACCTTCCCTTTCTAATGAAATCAATCAGGGGCCCTGACTTCATAATTGAATTCACGTTTATTTCATTTGGTGAACCAGTCCTAGACGCCTTTTTTCAAAAACATATCATCAAAAGAAAAGAAAGAAAAAATGGGGTGACGGGACGTACCTCCGAGGTTGAACGAAGCTCAACGAAGGTTCGTCGTCGAAACGGTCCCGAGTGGCGTTGCGAGTTCCTAGGACCTCCACCACGATGTCAAGAAAAGAAAAAAAATCGAGCACCCTCGGAGGAACCCCAATTCACCTGTCCGACGGCCAAAGTACTATAGACAAACGACAGTTCAATCCGCCTTACCCCGACCAGTCCCAAATCAAAGCATGTGCATGGGTTCATGGCCCGCATTCCCAGCTCACAATGGCACACAGTTGGACGATTTTGGTTTTTCCTACCGAAGACGCCGATACACTTCGTCGAAGTTCTTTTGATTCAGGATCAAAATGAAGAGCCAATCTCTCGAAGGCGAAGTAGACGTATGTGAAAATGCAAAGCGGTGAATGCAAAGCGTCTTTGGCTGATGGCCAAAATGGATGTGTTGGAACTTGAGAGGGAAAGCCACATCTATCGAAAGAAATTCAGATACTGATTGAGGATCGGATTATTCAAAAAAGGATATATTGGCGGCTTACCGGTACCTCTCAAAAGCTTTCATCACCAGCCCGAATGGCACTTCTGAGTTGGCTGCAATGGGACACATAAGCTCAATGTCGATATCAAGGCGTTCACACAGACTCCAGGACATTTAATGCCATTTCATTTTGTCAGATCCACAAAGAAAGTAAAAAAAAGCGCAAAAAAGGAGAAACAATGGATATTCATCAAAGGACGTGCGTGCAAGTAGGGTAAGGTCGTGGGCATAAAAGTGGTATGAATGCCGCAAAGCGTATGAAGTTTTGCGACGACGATGCACCGAATGGGAAAGCAAATGAAAATACGTAACGACGGGGCAAGGATATCGATGAGGATCTACTGTTCCTCCTCTGGAGCTTCGTCCTCGTACTCGACCTCCTCCTCAACACTAAAAAAACAATTGTTAGAAGATGAAATAGAAGGATGACATAAAGCGACCCACGTGGCGTCCTGGTACTGCTGATACTCAGCAACCAAATCTTGCATGTTGGATTCGGCTTCTGTGAATTCCATTTCGTCCATACCCTCCTGTGTGTACCAATGCAAGAAAGCCTTCCTCTTGAACATGGCAGTGAATTGATCGCTGACACGCTTGAAGAGCTCCTGGATAGCAGTTGAGTTACCCAAGAAAGTAACCGACATCTTCAATCCACGAGGAGGAATATCACACTGAGCAGTGATGACGTTGTTGGGAATCCACTCGACGAAGTAGGCAGAGTTTTTGCTTTGAACATTTTGCATCTGCTCCTCGACTTCCTTCATCGATACCTTGCCACGGAAGACAGCAGCGACCTAATAAATGAATTGAGTAAGCCATTATCCATATTGGGAAATGCAAGTCATTTACAGTGAGGTAGCGACCATGACGAGGATCGGTCGCAGCCATCATGTTCTTGGCATCGAACATTTGTTGGGTCAACTCAGGGACAGTGACGGCACGGTATTGAGCACTTCCGCGGGCGGTGAGAGGGGCGAAACCGGTCATGAAGAAATGGAGACGAGGGAAAGGAACTAGAAATATTATCAGTGACGGGAAGAATTGGTGAAGGAGAACGACAAACCCATGTTGACAGCCAATTTCCTCAGATCAGAGTTAAGTTGACCAGGGAAACGCAAACATGTTGTTGTTCCGGACATGACGATAGAGACAAGGTGGTTGAGATCGCCATAGGTGGGTGTCGAGAGCTTGAGGGTCCTGAAGCAGATGTCGTAAAGAGCCTCGTTATCAATGCAGAAAGTCTCGTCGGAGTTCTCGACAAGTTGGTGAACAGACAAAGTGGCGTTGTAGGGCTGTATGATGTCGTAAGCAGAAGAAAATGACACCAAACAAAATATCTCATACCTCAACAACGGTATCGGACACCTTAGGACTGGGCACGACAGAGTATGTGCACATCATTCTGTCGGGGTATTCCTCACGAATTTTGGAGATAAGAAGGGTACCCATACCAGCACCAGTTCCACCACCGAGAGAGTGGGTGATCTGGAAACCTGTCACGTGGTGTCAGGTTCATCGATACCACAGAAAACGAATTGAAGGAAAGCTTACCTTGGAGGCAGTCTGTGCCTTCAGCTTCCTTACGAACGACATCGAGGACGGAGTCGACGAGCTCAGCTCCTTCAGTGTAATCTGTGATGAGCGGGGAAGGTGGTAAGTAATCGATCAAAACGTGTTCAAAACGAGGACAAAGAAAGAAGAAAAAAAGATGTCAAGACGCGTCAATAATAGGCTAGAACGTGTTCCAAAAGTGCCAACATGCGCATGTTCGCGTAAAAAACCCTGAGGGTAACTGAAAGGGGTAAAGAAAAAAAGAGAACTCACGTCCTTTCGCCCAGTTGTTACCAGCACCACTCTGGCCAAAGACAAAGTTGTCGGGGCGGAAAAGACCACCGAGAGGACCAGATCGAACAGAGTCCATGGTTCCGGGTTCGAGATCGACGAGTACAGCACGGGGAACGTACTTGTTGGCCCCAACCTCATTGTAGTAGACGGAGATGCGCTCGAGCTGGAGATCGAGGTTACCCTTGTATTGACCATCCCGCTCGATACCGTGTTCATCGGAGACGACTTCCCAGAACTTGGCACCTAGATGACAGCGCGACAAGGTTGAGTACACGAAAATGAGGTGGCAGGGTGAAATCGATGCCCACCAATTTGGTTACCACACTATCGCGAAAGGAGGGGTTGGTTCAACGTTGCAAGGAGAATAAATTCTTGGAGAGACGACGTACCTGGCCAGTTTGCAAGTGGACGATCTCACGCATGCTGAAAGACAATGTCAGTCATGGTCGAGTATGAAAGTGGTACGACAAAACAACGCGACAACAAAGGGTGTTTCCCCAAGCACGGTGGCGGAACGCGCCTTTGGTGGCGATGGAAGAGGATTTGTGGGTTAAGAAATGATACTTACATTAAGAATTAGAGGAAACGGAAGGGAAAAGGGTATTGTCGTTCAAGGAGGTGGACTGGACACGAAGACAAGAAAATGTCAGGTTGTTCGGGCAAAGGGTCACACTGAAATTTTCAAACTCAGATTCACACCCCGGGTGGCGCGTGCGTATCTTTGGGGTCAGGGGCTCCCATCAACCCTGAACATTTCATTACCGTTCCTCAACGTTCCTTGCAATCCAAAAGGTCGCAATACCGTGTGGTGGAAGAGTGCATATCGTGAAGTCTGAAGACGTGTAAATTCCTGACGATTATCGAGTTGGATCTGACCATCGCCTTAAAATGATAGCTAGTTTTCCTGGTCAAATTGGAAAACATGCAAGACGACACGTTTGTTCCATTCCGTTCGGCAAACAAAACACGAGGAGTCATATCACAGTGCGACCAAAGAAAACATAAGATCGATGGTTGAGCAAATTCTGTATGTTTAATAGGAGTCTCCGGTACGATTATTTCTACACCGATACATAACCATTAAAGCTAAAGGTTGACGTTGATTGGTACACAGCCGATGGCGATAATCCCTTGCTACTCGGGCAAAAAACATGAGATTGTTCGGAAATAATCCTCGAGGCCGCAAATTACTTACGAAGTTGTTGTTTTCGCAACAAACGGGCTGCGTATGACATTGATTTTGGCCAATACCCAAGATGTCGATGGGAGAACAAGTAATTCCACTAAGGCAAAAGTGCCATCAGCTATTGGGTTACAGGCACATACTTAGAATCGATTGGGACGTACACTAGGACCTCCACACCCTGGAGGACTACGCCCAGGAGTCCAAGCAGAGTTCCGACAATACTTCCATCGGACTGGCGCCTCTGAGTCAGAACCCACCCAGTTGAATGGAATCAGTATGCAGTACGCACCCTTTCCAATGCATTGCAGCACTGAAGGTTCGATCCGTTGCACTGGTCAGCAGGAATCGATGTCGATGAAGGGGGAGACTATGCCGGTATTCCATCCGTTAGTGTTTTCTTATTTGTGGCCTAGAGGAACTGACAGTTGTGATCGTTGTAGTGGCGGCCGCAAGCACGCCCAAGAGAGCCAGGACATAAAAGATAGAAATGCGAGAGAGCATGACTGAAAACACAGATCTGAGGGGAAATATTCCTGCTTCACGCCAATCGAGTATCAGTCCTTTTATACCAGTACAGAGCCGAACAAGAAAACAGGATCCCCAGAAAGCCAAAAATTAAAGACTCGGCATGCAGGATTAATCTATCCTCTTGAATAATCAGTATGACAGAGCGACTATGTGCAGATGGGCCGGCTACAGCCTACAGAGGGAATTGTGTCCTGCTTTGACAGTCCTGTGAACGGCGAGGTTTTTTTTGCAGAGTCGAACACAGGTCAGGGCAACAAATTATTTGTCTGTCAGAGTCGTGATTGATTGACCGTAAGGACGACTCTCAAAATTTCCGGCTTAAGGCTGAGAATGACAATAGAAGACAGCTCGAGATTGGCTCCAGACAGACAAGTGGAGCATCAAATGGTAGACGCGTGAATGTTATCCGACGTCGAAATGCTCTGCATTCAGGAAGCTGGGTCGGGGGCCGACTCCACATTTAACAAGCCTCGGGGTAGAGCGGTATGGTTTTTTTTTATCATTGAGCTGGAGCGTTGTTGTCTGTACACCATCAGGGAAGATAGAGCAAAGTAATCAGCTGGAGCTGTATTCGGAATCCGGCCTCGAGATATTCTAAATCGGCGACCTGGTATTACCGCTTTACTTCTTTTTGATGCAAAATGCTTATTCGAAAACTTGAACACTGTCGAACGGGGGTTGCGTTTAACATGAATCCGTTATGAGGCCTTGA
Organism: Psilocybe mexicana; assembly: GCA_019721455.1. NCBI lineage: Eukaryota > Fungi > Basidiomycota > Agaricomycetes > Agaricales > Agrocybaceae > Psilocybe > Psilocybe mexicana. Next base: position 17,810 of record JAIFHD010000893.1, read on the forward strand.
GGCCTTGAGGGTTGTGGAAGTCAAGTGGAAAAGCGGTCGGAATCGAGGACGAACTTGGATTTCAATTTTCGCATCAACTTGGCATCAACGGAAACTTGATCCGAACTCGGCAACCTTTCCCTTCGGTTTTTGCTCTCATCCTCTTTGCATCCCCTCCATACATTATCACAGAAACGTTATCGCCCTCGACCGTGAAAGTGTTTGGTCCTCTTCCCTCCTCAGTCATCTGATCAGCGAGCTCGAATCGTCATGGGGCCGGTACAGCATGTTTCGGGTATTTCGTCATAGGCACTGGCCTTGTAGAACCACTGCCAGATTCGAGAGGTCAAGGACGTGTGTTTTTTCTGAACGTTCTTCGACACACCGTAGATGAGCTCATATGTAAACGATGGGGTACGCCTTCTTTTCCATGATCTTCATCGTGAATGGGCTGACAACATCGCTAGTTGCGTAGTATCCTCTCTAGGATGTGAGACGAGTTCCTTCAAAGGTTGAGACATTGCACTGTCCAATTCTCATTCGCATTTTCCCTTCCCCTAGTCATTTGTACCGCTCTTGGCGAGATATCAGTGACTCTTGCTATCGTAGTTGTAGGATGTCTTGAGTGCATAATCGGAGGTGAATATGTTTCTTCATGAAAAAGGGATCAGCACTCCTGACTATACGGGTTCTTCACAGCAATTGTTGGGATCATAAGCATGGTACTCAACTGTATTTTTTTGGTTTTATGCCGTAGGTAAGACGATTATCATTCTCTAGATGACTCGTAACCATTTTACCACCTAATTCCAGGTATCGTTGTCGCTGTCGTGTTGGTCTTCAATACCGGGCTTCTGGACAATAAGTATAGTAGTAGTCCATCCAGGAGTCCGGATAACTTGAATGAGCTGAGAGAAACTCGATCATCGGTGAATTGTTCGATACAGATACCCAAATAATTGCATTTCTCATTTACCACTCTTACCACAATGAATGAAATGACATCAAGCTTGGGCAGAATCTCGATAGGTACATGTCGGAAGGTAATCGCACCTCATCAGGAATATGATTCATCCAAAAGCACATCCCCCTGTTACAATGTCGTAGAATGCCTTCATCGGACCCTTCCTTTCACTGCATGAATCTAATGGATAAGGGTAGACGTCTAAGACTCCGCCATCAATAGGCGCCCGTGGACCTAACTCTGACCCGTCCCACTTTCCTTTTACCGTATTATTCACGGTATGCCTCAACAGGTTGGGAAAGTCTCAATGATTAGGGTTCTCACCACTCTAGCAGCAAAAACCCCCTCGTTAAGCTCTTCCCTGAGTGAAGATACCTCTGACAATTATAGCAGCAAAATGTTGGGGTATTGTGAAGCTGGGGGGTCGACCCGTCACTCCACGCCGATTGACCGTCTCGTTTGTAGAGAACGACCTTGGAAACTTAGCATAACAAATAAGATGGATAGATTTCCCCAAGCACCAGAAAAATGGTGGATGTTATCTAAAGCCTAGACCCATGAACCAGAGACCAGCGGCAGGCCCTTCCTTGTCCGCCTGATACGGGGATTCGTCTTCGACGAACTTCTTAAGTTCTTTGAGGCAGGCCTAGAGTAATTTTACATATCAGCCTTGAGCTTGAGATCGAAGAGCTCTCGATGAAATGCACCTCATTGAACTCGAGCTCGCTGAGATGAACTGCCCAATTGTTAAGTTCTTCCCATCGAGAGAGGTAACCTGGGATCCATCTTGTCTTGGAAAGCGGAAGAGGCTGGGCGCCATTGTCCACAAGTGCTTGCCGCAACGAAAGAAATTCGGAGTATCGTCTATTTACCACTGATTGACGAGGATTGAAGCCATCGTAATTGCTCTGGGATTGAAAAATGAAAGCATGATGATGGTAGTCTAACGAACATGACATACCTCGGTGACGACCTGGTAAAACTGGACTTGCTTAGAACCAAGTGCTTACAGGGCGTTAGAAGCAAGGCAGATGAACGGTATATGGAGAATATACATCTTAGCTTGGGCTTTGCGATAGTGAGGTAAATGCGGCTCTCTGTACAACATCAATCGCAGAATCAAAGATGGCAGCGAGAAAGAACGCACATATAATACAGTGTCAAAACTCTCGCGCCGACTCAAAGGTTAGACAACATTTCTGACATTTCGTGCAAGATTGTAACCCAGAACGCACTGCCAGGATTCCGGTTCTCCAGCTGTTCATGGATGGTAAATCCTCATGATTTGGCAAAAAGGTACACAAGGCCGTGGACCTGCCTGATGTGACGGTACTGGAATCAACAGTGGCCATTGTTGAGGTTTGTTGAGTATAATGTTGAAAGAGCTCTCGAGATGCGTAATAATGAAGGTGGGGAAGAAAGTATGGATGCCGCAGCTGAGGCAATTCCAATGATATTCTCCCACGAAGCTGTATCTGACTTGGTCAAAGTCAACTCGCTTCTTAACGGAACTCGAAGTGAATCACCCTACATAAACCCCATCGAGTCATTAGTTCAATACAGTTAATTACAACGACCCCCTTACCCATAAAACTCGGAACCTGGGGTTGTCAGTGTGCCTCATGTTGTTCAACGCACAGTTTGCCTCATGGCACCGGAGTCATTGTGGCGAGACTGAATCATTGATCCATCATCGAACTCTCACACGCACATTCTGTTCCTTTCTGTTCTCATCCACATTCACATCATTGACGCGTCGCTTTTTTCAACACTGTAACCAATGATGTCTTCCGCTCAAGCAACCACCTCATACTGGCAAAGGCGTCACCCATTGGACCTCATAAGAGGCATGTCCATGATTTTGTGTGCCTTTCCATAAATTCATTTGCATTCCACCTTCAACTAACAGACCCAGACGAAGAGGAAGACCCTTATGCTCAGTACATAAAGGTTAGCAACATTAATGATTATTCACCTCTAAATCAAGAGTTTTTTTAAAAAAAATTCATATGTGCGTACTTTCTTGGCATGTTTTGTGACTTAACGATTGATGTCAAGCAGAGCCTTTCATCACTATTTATGTGGAGAAACCTGAATTACAATGTGTGTCATAATCCCATGCCGTGGATATGCATGTTTCTCAATTATTTGGAAGTGATCGGCTCGACCCAAGTTGCTATCTACGATGTTATCACCACAGTATGCCTCAACTTGTACCAGTGACTTCCATGATGGCATTCTCATTGTGCGATTCTAGACCAATTACGAGGGCTTCAATCCTCGCACAGGCGTATGGAGAAGATATTCCGACTTCCAGTTGTTGCGTAAAACTCTTGTAGCAAAGGGCGCAAAGCTTTCATCACTTTCCTGGTTTGAAAGCATTCCGAAAAATTATTCGAGATGGGAAGAGCTCAATGATTGGGTTGAACAGCTGGAGGATGTCAGTTATCTCCTCAACAAGGTGCATGTCCACATAGCAATGGCGAATCATAACTGACGGCTCCTGATAGGATTGCCTCGACGAACTCAGGCGGTTCTTAACCGACAAATCGCCTTACCAGGAGCCACGAACGACCTCGTTTATTCATCGGCTCTTTCGATGAAAACCTTCGTTTCTCATTTGCGGGAATGAGAATGTTGGGAGTACTGCGAAGAGGTTCATCTGAGCGCAATGTTTAATCTCAATATACAGCCCTTCAAGTTGATTCTCGGTTTCGCTCATCAACGTTCTTTCGTCACTGTAATAAAGCCTTACCACGATTCAGTAGTACCAGCACCCCCGAGTATGCAAAGACCATTGTCGTAGAGAACAGATATAGTGCTCTCAAGCTTCAATACATGGGGTGGGCGTAAAACTTCAAAGCTTCATGGACGGGCGCTAATTCGAATATTTGTGAGAAACTACAACGGACGCGCTTCAGGAATCAGAAATCCAGATTTACTTTCACGTTCCTACCGAGGGCCTTTCGGGAAAATAACCTGGTACAACACACCTATCTCCCTGTCGGAGTCAATGTCCACATTGGCTTGGGTGTGTGTGGGTGAGCGTTAATTATAGAGTCCCCTGGTGGACAGGCCCTTGTTTCCAATTTGTTTCTATGTCCAAGGTAAACAGGCTCGGAGGATCTGAAAGAGGAATAACTTGGTCAAACTCGTGGGACCGTTGAACTCGGTTTGTGTTTCGATTGTGACCTTGTATTAGTACAAGAAACTTCAGTGACGTTGAAGCAAAATAACAGTGTCACTTGTTGGTTCACCCGGTCGCCCACCTTCACTCTTGACCTCCTACTACACAGAATCTCGCAGAGTTGAGATCACATCCAACAATGTCCACCTCAGAGTCAGAGTACGCCATCAGCGACCCAGCAGACTTTTTGTCAGGCAAGTACAGGGTATTATCGAGTTGTCCCCCACGAGCTGATCAGAGTTCTCGGGGCGACCCACAGCCGTACGATCCATGCCACTAGATCGAACTGAAGGCCGGCCCATTTATCGCACCCAAAATGTGAGAAATACTCGTGCTTACCTCTTGGTTTGACAAGTGACGACAGTTTTGTATACGTATGAGCTATATTCTGTGCAAATTTCACCCAACTGTTTGCTGACGACCAACCGTTGTAGAGACCAAACTTATTATTCGTGTGTCTAAAGCCGAGCTGAAATGTGTGTGTGATGGTCTTATTCTCGTTGAATATCTGTTCCTGATCATTCTGGAAGCAATCGGCTCCAAGCAGGTCGAATTCTACTACGTTTTGACTGAGGTCAGCGGTCGCACTCTCCCTCGACTTTCAAGATCAGAATCACCCTTGATACAATTGATTCATGTTCTTCAATAGACCGATTACGACGGCTTTCATTCTCGTGCATCGCGAGTCGAGAGAAGGTACTCCGAGTTCCGAACGCTTCGCAAAGTACTCGTAGCAAAAGGTGGCAGTCCAGTTCGTCTCTCCTGGACTCGAAGGATTCCTGGATTTGTTTCTCGGTGGGAAGAGCTGAACGATTGGGTTGAACAACTTGGATCACTCAACTTCAATGAGGTACATATCTTGGACAACCATGTCATCCCCACCTATGCTGAAAACAGCCGCCATAGAATTGCCTCAAAGAACTCAAACGGTTTTTAGAAGACGAATTGCCCTACCACTCGGAAAAAATGCTCACTGGAATTCGCTTTGTGGATAGACTACTCAATCGGTCACTATGACTCCAACCTCCAATCCCAGTTGCTATCGTATCTGTGTTGTCCCCCTACCCTACTAAGGAATATGTACTCTTCTGTTTCAATACAACGTATTAGGCTTGAATGATCTTTGACAAAAATACTGATAGAGATTTCCGAAGTCGGTCCAGAAAGGAAAGCGAAGAGGGTTTTTCATCCCTCAAATAGGCCGACTTGTCTTGGAAGAACCTCTTGAGTTCTTTCAAACAAACCTTAACAGTGCCAATTAGTCACGTTAACCGCAAAGATTCAAGAGACACTCACTTCATCAACATCCGTGTCAACGAAGAGGTCACTAAGGTGTATACCAAAGTCGTTCAGTTCCTCCCACCGAGACATGTTCTTCGGGATCCATCGAATTCGGGAGAGAGGCCGTGTCGCGACGCCGTTGTGTAAAAGGACCTTCCGAAGGGTGTGAAATTCGGAGTACCGTCTCTGTACCGTTGAACGAGCATCAAGACCTTCGAAATCGGTCTAGAACAATCAGAGCATCACATTGAGGATAATGTTTAATAACTAGAGTGACGCATACCCGGAGAATAACCTCGTAAAACTCGAATCGTTTAGAACCAATGGCTACGAGAAGTTAGCAGCATTGAGCACCACAGCGGCAAGTAGAACATACATTTTAGCACAGGCTTCATCACGGAAACGGTGAATGTGGACTCTGCAGGATATTAAAATTGAGGAGATGATATAGAAAGTAATACGCACTTAAAGAAATATATCAATGAATCCCTCGTCTCAAATTAAATCATATATCTCTGACATTTTTATAAATATCATCATATTGGCGTACTATGCGCTGGTCTTGTAGCTCAATGGTCTCTGCTTGGGGTTGGATAAGTATGACGGAATCATTTTCTTGAAATTGGCGAACTCACCTGGCACCGAGCTAGACATCGTTCAATGCTGGATGGAGTAATGAGCTGGAACAAAGGTAGATAAAAGAAGGAACATAACTGGACGGTATTCGTGAGTCTAAATACTCTCTGCCTTGTGCGTGTAAGTAGGCACCCGCGGGAGTGCATCCACAAAGAACTGATCCCGATATAGTATCGCTTGTTGGTACTGCCAGTCATTCGGAGGAGAAACCTTGTTCTTCTTCAAGACATGAAGGCATGACGGTTTGGAAAGCCTAAGAGCTCCAACGTCGGATCCGTCAGCATCTAGTATTTAGACACATTTTGGGTTACACCGCTTCACTGAGCTGGAGATCCAGGCCAAACTTTAGCCCAACCGGCAGGTTATCTGGTCGACAAGCGCTCGGGTCCTCCTAGGGTCTGGAATTAGGGGGGGGAAATGGAACATTTTCGTTCAGGCTTTCAAGTTTCACTAGCTTCAATCCACAATTTGTGTTCAAGTGGACGGACTCCGACGATGTTCGACGTTGTGTTCGTGAAAAAGCAAGGGCCATGGCCGTCACGCGTCACGCGTCACGACGCACCTTCCTTCAAAGATCAAATTCAAACTCAGATAAGGATCAGATTCCCACCCTATATGACAACCAAAAGTACTTGGACAAACAAAGTTAGTGATCGTTGGGCTTGTCACCGACGTCGATGACCATTTGACCATTTGACCTATTGACATTTAAGTATTGACGACAAATGTATTCACCAATCGTTCATCCAAACGCTCTGCCACTGATTCGGCATAGAACACCGTATGTAACGTCTGGATTAGCCGCCAAGCATCCGAACTGTCTTATCGGCGGCAATGTTATAAGAGGCAGTGCTCCTCTCTCTGAATCGGCCAGCCATAACCGTGTGTGCGTAAGGAAGAGCAGGAGGCATTTACACCGGCAAGACGGTAAGACGGTATCGGCGTTTTACTATCATTCAAGTGAGTCCGAGCGACCATCACTGGTGGTTGGCATGTTGATGCACATACTGAGCGCCAAAGAGAGGAATCCAACGCTATTGGAGGCTCAACTGTTTTCTTGATTACACTACAGACAACGAATACGCAGTCAGGATGCGTTGTAACGAAGATGTAGAAATTATCCTTAGTGATGCAAATTGTGTACAAGTCAAGGACACATGTGCGGTCTGGAGTCTCCGAGTGTTGGAAACCTCACATTTATCGGGTATATCTCTTCAATCTTGGGGTCTCATGTTTGGATCGACTGCGCATTGATCTGCCTTTTGGGCCACTGAAAAAAAAAAGATAAAAAGATGCTGGACAGCCAACTCGCAGACTCCCTACCTCCTCAAAACCAGCAAGAACAAACGGTGTCACCACTACAACAGTCCAATGTTTTCGCAAGCTCAGACCGCAACTGTACTCCTCTTACTATGCTCGACAGCGCTGGGTCAGGTGAGGAATTCAATTGTTCACTATCCGCTCTCTCGATGTTCTAAATATTTTATGCCTTTGCTAGCTGACATTATCAAACGTTTCGTTCACTGGCACACCATCCCCCTCGATCTCCGCTACTACTAGTACCATCGCTCATTCTGCAAATTTTACCACAACATCCATTAACGCCAATGCCACGGCCACTTCGATCTCCCCTATCGATGCTTGCGTTATTTTTGTGAGCGCCAGTGGCACCGTCCCCGCATTCACCATCACCAGTCAGCTCCCCATCCCCACCACCGTCTCCGTCAACGGCACTCTCAATAACACCTTCACAACTTCGCAAAGCTTCAATACAAGCAGCGTGACTGCACAATTTAACAGCACCACATTCCCAGGGCCATCTCCGACAAATGTCTCCTCTTTCGCTACCACTTTTTATGCCACCGTTTATAGTTCGTCTGGTGGATCGCACTCGACCTCATATGGCCTACCAGTCCCTAGTGGATTGCCCATCTGCCCAAACGTGACTCTCAGTACCAACGGGACGAACGTTAATGGCACTAACTCCACTACCACTGGTCAGAGTTCTAACAGCACAAAGGACGGCAACAGCAACAGTCCGAGCTCTGCCATTTCGATCCAAAATGTCGGTCGCAGCCTGGGTGGTGCTTTGGTGGGGGCTATTGGAGGGTTGGCCTTGGCTGTCATCTAAGCCTTTGAGATTTTCTCTCCGAATTTTTGGTTTCTTCTTTTTTACATGACACACGTAGGACGTTATAGACAATCTCCGTCAACTAATGATAGACACGGACAATTCTCTCAGTTATGTATACGAATCATATCTACATCCATAATGTAGGATAAATACTTTATGATGGTCGTATATAGAAATATCCGGCACAACAGGCACTTGGCGATGAATCTTCATCAACGGGCGCTAAATCAGATATTTTTAGAAAACTCTATGGTGGATAAAGACAAACGTGCTTGACTTGTCATATCTCTCGGCCATCCGTGCTATACTGTTAAGTTGGATCGACATTCGGTGCCATGTAATCAAATCCCCAGAGGCCATCCCCAGAGGCCAGGTAAAGTGCCCGGCCCTGCGTCCAGAAGTTGCCCCTTTTGCCCCGGGCTATAGTACAATAGAGTACAATGTCCAACCACTCCAATTTTTCACTTGAGATGTTAGGATAAAAATTACAGTGGAAAATATTACACACAAAATACAAGGTATCGAATGAAAGGGGGTTGAGATTAAATTTAGTTCGAAGTGAAGAAGATGTTGCTGTTAAAGTTCAAGTTGTAAGGTAACGAAAGAGTTGAAGTAAAAAGATGATTTAATCGTATAAAATAAATCATAATAAAAGCGCAGATTCTTTGATGTCCTGTCCTCCTCGAAAAATACCAACCACACTGTGGGCAATGAAGAAGAAAAATCCTGGGCGGACTTTAGTGTTGCCCGGACTAGTACTTCTTATCGTACTGTCTCCAAGTCGTCTAGCCCCAACAGTGAGATAATCATAATACAGATCACGAACGGTCCACGTTCCATTCACACCTTCCCTGGTGGCAAACAGATATCACGAAACAACGCACCGGCTCCATGATGAAGACCGTGCATTCGAATCAGGAGGACGGTCATCGAGACTTGACGTTCCAGACGTGCCAGAGGTTGAACCACCACTAGCACTATCCGAATCAGTCTCCAGGTCCTCGACCTGATCCCAAATCCCACTCTTATTCCCTTGTTGATTCCTATTTTCAGGTGTACTCGACGGCCAGTCTTTGGCCAAGGAGGGGTGGCGCCAGTGGGTGGCGGAGGTCCAGCCCGAGCCCTGCCTGTTGAAGTCGATGGTGGGCGCCGGGCCAAATGAGGCGGCACGGGAGAGCCGCCTTGGCGCAGCCTGAACATCCGTGTTTAGTTTTGGACGCTTCGCGGAACGGTGCGAGGAATCAGGGATATTATCTGCAGCGACGACGTCGCCTTCATGCCCAGGGTTGTTCTCGACCTCTTCCGAGTCGGACTCGTATGTCTCCCAGGAACGCTTCGTATAGAAACGGTAGCTGCATAGTACCTGAGCAAATTGGACTCGACGAGATCCGGAGGGATCTCCATCCGAGTCGTAGGCCTCCTCCTCCTCTTCCGTCAGGTCATCATGCTGACTTGCAGGGAAATGGAACTGGGTGCGAGGTGATGATGGCGGTGGGGGAATTGTACCGACTCGAGGGATCTCTGGGCCATTGCATGCCCTAATGGGTGGGGGTATTCCTCCTGCGCTTGTGCTGGCATGAGAAATACCTGGACCATTGGACGATTGAATATGTGAAGGTGCTTGAGCCACCGAGTGTATGTTGGCGCTGACGGGACGAATATGTGCTGGTGGCGGAGCGGCGCGCTCATTGGATACCTGGAAGGACAAAGGTTCACGTTCATGAGATCCAAACGGCCTAAAAATTCAAATTCTCATCAATGCACTGAACAAATTGAGCTGATCGGAGACCTAGACTTACCTTTGATCATGAGTCTGGGTCTCCAGCTCTTCTCTCGCAGGATAAGCTCGAATGTGTGATGAGGTCCACCTTTTCAGTGTATCATGCCGAAGATCGTACCGTTGCTTCTGGGCTAACCTATAAAACAAACGAGGAATGGCAATCAGAAAAGCGAGCCAACAACAGTATAATAAATTGTGAGACGCACATATAATCTTTCTGGTCTATTTCCTTACCACCTTTCTGGAGGATAAAGGAGACAGGTGGTTCTGGAATTTTGTAATCTGGGGGCAGTTTTCCTATGACATGGATTTTTTTCCGTGGTGTTGGCAGCAATCTGAATAAGATAACGATGAGAATGTCACGAGGAAAGAAGAAAAAAGAAAATGGAAAGACGTACAGTGTGTCCGACTTCCGGATAGGATTTCTAATCAACAACATTAGTATGAAAAGAAAGGCATGATATCTATAAACGCACCTCCTGCGCTGCTCGTTGTCTCGCCGAATCCTTTCACGTCGATAGGCTTCAAGATTCTTTCCTCGGAGCGTTCTAACGTTAACCATCTTCAGATCTGCAGCCTCCCTCCAATGAGCTTCGATAGGATCCAACGGTTTAGCGGGTTGAGGATTTTGAGGAGGTCCGAAATCAAATTCGTCGTCATCTTCGCCAGGAAACCTGACAGGAATTTCGCCCGTCTCAAATCCATAAGATATATCGTCCTCGATCCTATGAAGGAGTTTCTCGCCCGCAATCTTGGCAATCTCATGCGCAGCTTCTTTCTGGAGCTGAATTTCGTGTTTGATCATGGTGATGGTATTGTCCACGTCCTCCTTGGCTTCACGCGCCTGGGCCTGAGCCCCCTGGATGGCAGCTTTGAGGAAACGGTGCCTTGCCTCGAGCTCTTCCACCAGGCTGTTTAACCAGTGCTCAGGTACAAGCTCGAGCGGCTTTCCGTCACCTGAGCCAGGCGAAAGTTTCGGCGAGGACGGAATGGGGGCGGGAGGCCCTCGAACAAGAGAGGAGACACCATTAGGATCAGGGAGGGTCGCCTTGACATGTCGTTCTTTCTCTTCTTCCTGCTCAAGTCTCCAGGTGACCAAGTCCATGACGTCGTTCGAGACGACGATACTCTTCCCATCAGGCGCAGGGATCCGGACATGGTGCTCCAAAGGCGGGATCCACTGGTTTTCGGTGATCAGGGCATCGCAAATCTCTTGAGAGGACAAGATGTCGGCGTCTGGAAGTTTATAGAACTGTATGAATAACAAACCATTCGTCAACACACAGGACCGAAGATAATACCAAAAAAGCAATCGGGACAGACCTGTGCGAATTCAAGATGGATGTGGTAAGGAAGCGTCATGAATGTACTGCAGGAGATACATTCAGCTTGGCTCATGCCCTTGGGGATTGAGATCTTAATAGCCCATGGTACCGGAGGCGTGGATGGTATAGGTGTGCGTGCTGAAAAGGACGAACGCGTCGTTGGTGATGGCGATGGAGCCTGTTCCCGTTCTTGCTGTGGTTGCAACACACTAAACAAAGTTCCTGATTCTAAATTTGGTGAAAGAAATGTCGGCTGGAAAAATGATCCGGCCTGGGTTGAATGATCCATCTGCAGATCTTCCACTTTCACAGAGGAGACTGGCGTTGAGTTGAATGCTGCAGCAGAAAACGAGTGGAAAATGGGGGTGGTGGTGGTATAGAATTGAAAAGAACAAATGAGGGGGTTGTGGAAACCGACGGAGGTTTATAGTGATGATGGGCCATGGTGTCGCTGCCCATTTCTAGTTATCACAGAGAACAATGCTGGAACAATGAACAATGGTCACCGTTCGCGTCCAAGTCGCCCTGTGCCACTCATCCAAATAGGGGCCAAGTATCACGTGACATCCATGAAACTTTACAAAAGACTCATGCAAGCTGCAAGTCAACATAGTCCTGAATCTATCTACCTACTTACATACATACATAGCTATAGAGTTCAAAAAATGATGGTATCAACAATGCGGTGTGGTACAGTGTCCAGTGCCAAAACAACAAAAAGCAGAAAAGAAAGCAAAAAGAAAGGTTCAGTAGTGTGGTATATCATGGCATAAAATCAGTCCTGAGTGGGGATGGACCTGGCGCACCAGCACCATTAGGAAGAGAATGATGCGAAGATGCAGACGGCGAAGCTGAAGTAGATGGAGCAGAAGGAGGGGGATAGACTGGAACAGGGACAGGCGTCCACGACTTCGCCCAGGGTAAACCTCCATGTGCAGCCTGATAGGCCAAATACGACGACGAATGCGACGTCGCCGAGATCGGGTCATTCGGTCCTTTGCCCAATAATGAAAGTAAGGCATCGTCTCTGCCCATACCCGCCCTCTCTGTTTCATAATCGTCAGCGACGATCGCCCCTGTTCTTCGGTCGAGGCGGAAACGAATCCCATCGAGTTTCTTCTCCAATGTCAGCTCGTTGTCGTAGGGCAGGAGGAGTTCGCCGAACCCTGATCGGGCTGTGAGAGCTGTTATAGATGCGATGCTTCCTGGAGGGGCGGCTAGAAGCAAGGTCTTTCTTTGGCGACGATTATTGACGTGGAGGAATATGCCGATAATTCCGGTCAAAATTAATAAAACAGCAAGGGCATGGGCAGGCAAAGGGCTATTCAAGGATGGTTAGACTAACGGATCGAGGTGTCAAACAAAAAAGCTTACTCGATGACCAGACGAGGGAACAGAGCAACAACATTTCCGTTCAGAGTCGTATTCTGATTTACGAAATAGACCGACTTTGCAACGGTGGACAAATGCCGCGTCTATACACAGTGGATCAAAGACAAACAAATTGTCATTTTTTTTTTTTAAAAAAAAAAACCATATTCAAAAAACTTACATAGTAAAAGGACGTCAAATCCAAGAACCCGGTTGGTAGGACGAACGTTGAGTCAGGCCCATTAGGTTTCTGTTGTGCCGCTCTGAAGATAGCTCCCGCCACTAGTGAAGGCGTAGCAACAACACGGGCTTGGATGAATGGGTTCGACGAATTATCGAAAATCACACTAAACAAAATGCAAGATTAGACCTAGTGAAATCATATAAAAATAAAACACGTACCCATTGAAAACGGGAGCAGGCGGCTGATCAATCCCAAACCCAGTGACGTTGTTGTCCTGCTTGAAGTCTCCGACCCTGGTGACGTTGAGCAACTGCCCGTTGTTCAAATTTGCGGTCGCCTTCACTTCGAAGGCCTCAACTATCGGGGTGCAGAAGATTGTATTAACCTCATTCTGATTGCTCGCTGTTTTGTGGAAGAACCTTGGGTGGAAGAGAGCAACTGGTCGGCGAACAACAGTCTGACATAAAAAATTGAAGACCCACCAAAACATCACAGGCTGGAATTGAACGTCCAAGGTAGAAGCATTTCCGGGACAGGGTACATTATGGACACCATACTGCAACGTCGCAGCCTATATTAAGAAAAAGGAATGAGATGACAAATCATCGCGATGATGGATTGAGTATGTAGACACCCACCGTCGAATCAAAAGTCATATTCTGTACACATCCGTCGATCGATGTGGAGGTTGCAGTCAAACTGGTATCTGGTCCGCTGAGGATAGTGGGTCCCACAGAATTCGAGCAATTCGCAGTAGTCTCTATTCCGGCCGTGTTGACGGACAAGCTCCCATTCAGAAAGGGATTGGCAGGGAACTGTAAACCATACACAGGACCAAAGATCAGAGGGTGTCGAAATGGAGGGTAAGAATAGAACAGAATGATACTAACTGTAACTTCCGCAGTAGCCCAGCCTTTGTCGACGAATGGTGGGTCAGGTAAGCCGAACAGGACAGATGCGTCAACGTATCCCGCGGCTGCCATAAATGAGTTGAGGTCTCCACTGTCTGGCACCAGTCCTATACTCTTGGTCCCAGTAACGGATTGAACTAGCCGATAAAAGTCAGAGAAGGAACAAAACCAATTCCATTTCGCGCTCACTGCTTGTTTGCTGTGCTTGTTGGATTTGAAAGATTGAACCGGCTGTGAAAGGAGAAGGGTTAATTTGCGTCTATAAATGTACATATTATGAAATGATTCGTACTGAGAGGTTGGTAGATGTACGTTAGGCAAGCGGTTATGGATGACCAGAGCACAATGCGATGCTTGTATGCCATGGCACGAGGGATTGCTAAGATAGGGCTAAAGCACTCGTCAATATTAAGCAACGAGCCGAGGATTGGGATACGAACCCTAATGTAATCTGGAGAGGATAGTCTGATTCAACAAAGATGAAGCATTGATATTAAGACGACGTACATAATCTAGTAACAAACTTTCTTCCGCCTTCGCATTGCCCTTCTGTAGAACCACATAAGGCTATGCAAGACAAAACCCGTAAATCAACTTGGAAGAAGAAGAAGAAATGATTTCCCTAAGAGACTGACCTGATAACTTCGAATGAGCCAGTCTAATTCCCTCCAAGCAAATGCAAATGGCATGATGAGGCTGATCGAGAGAGTTAGTGGCACACAGTCGAGATATGTGGTATGTCGCTCACAGTGTAGGAAAGAAAGACTTCGATACAGTATCAGTACCAACCCTCTAATAGAAGACAGTGGAAAACATACTGCAAGAAATTGTGCGGTAACGTTGCCAAAGATAGCGAACACGTTACTCTGCGGAACAGCGAAGCCTGGGTCTCTGTCAGCGCGGTAAAGCTATGAGCAGTAACGAAGTTACAACATACCATGATTCAGGCCTGATATGTATATTGCAATCTCTAGTGCAAGTCCCAGCAGTAACATGAGAGAAGGAGTGAGGATGATGAACCATAGCTGGAGCATAATGGGTTCCTGGCAAAACAACCAAGGAATGCATCAGACAAAGGCGACAAGTCCAATAGGAGAAAAAACGCACAAATCGTTTTGGAGGTTTACTGCCCAACGAACCAGGCGATGGGATGAGATTTGTTGACCCTCTGAACCTCGTCGAACCCAAAGTTGTCCCACTAAAACGGTCTTCTGACTCGCTGTGCATTTCCTCTGAAGTGCCTTTCCCTACCGACGGGGCTTGATCATGAAGCGGGGCGTAGTCGGACATGGTTGAACAGGACTACCGTGTCCGGAAATTTTGAAAAATCGAGAGAGATGACAGTTTAAGCCAAGTTTAAGCTCAAGCTCAAGTAGAAGCCGAGTGAAGGAAGATGGTGGGTACGTGACCACCTCAAGGCCGTGGTATCCATCATCTAGATGTCAGTTCCCTCCGTTAGTTTCCCTTGACAGGGCTAACTTAGGACATTTGGTACAGAAAAAGAACAGAAGAAGAACAGCCATGCCATCAGGGCGTTGTAAACAGCCGGATTTGTTGTCACAATCACACTGTGACTTTCCATAAAAGAACCCCTCATACCCACTATATTTCTTATTATAAATTTCCTGCGGCATTGTTGCTGCATGGGCTCACAGCCTTCTCGAGGATAAGCCCTATTTTTCATGTGTTGAGCAATGCGTTCTCAGTTGTGAATATCAAGGACTCACCGTCCCTCAGGGGGCTAAACCGGACCGGATCGACGCCGATTCGGGACCGAGCTGCCATATTGGGCTACTTTTTCGGCATGATGCATCCACACAACAAGAGGCAACTTGATCAACGACCACGACGCTCAACTCAAAACAAATCTCTTCCAAGGCTTTCGGCGCTTATTTGCACTAGACTTATCTATAATCCAGTCGATCGATACCTGTACAACCAAATATCATGAACATTAGATTAGCAAAGGTATGTCCGATTCCATCTAACATTCTTTTCGCGCCATGGTAATCTGATACCAGGTTAGCACGACTGGAGCCAGAGCTCATCTAATGCCTCGGAAGAGCTCTACCTTACGAAATAGCATCATTTCAGGTAGAAGACCTTATGGGCATGCAGGCTTGCAACCTCCAAAATCTCCCAGAGAACTACATGATGAAATTTTGTACGTCTTGTCCTTTCACCCGAGAACTTACTTTCATCGAAATGTTTTTTTTTGTCTCGCAGGGATGTATCATTCTATGACCTGGCCTCAAATTTCTTTTGTGGCAGAGGATCCCAAGGGCCGCATCGTCGGATATGTTCTCGCCAAAATGTATTTGAGACATAGCTCTTTCAAGGCTGCTCAACATTATTCTGACTTTTTATGTCCTCTCAGCGATGACCCATCTGAAGAAGGAACCAACGAAGAGATACATGGCCACGTCAACTCGATATCCGTCCTTCGATCTTATAGACGTCTTGGTCTAGCCAAAAAGCTCATGATGCTCTCGCGTACGTCATACCTACCGTCAAAATCACTGTTTCTGCCTTTTGTTTTTTCCTCTCTCATTTTCTTTTTTTTTCGGCTTTGTAGAAGAGGCCATGTCATCAATCTACAAAGCTCAATATGTTTCCCTCCACGTACGAAAATCGAACAAGGCTGCTATTGGCTTGTACCGCGACACGTTAGGTTTCGAAGTTGCTAAGGTGGAAAAGAAATATTGTGCGTCGTCATTCTTCTATTTGTTAGTCTCATCACATCTAATTACTGTCCAATCATTTAGATGGCGACGGAGAAGATGCGTTGTCCATGCGACTTTCACTGAAAAACCCCTAGTACTCAATGTACCATTCAGTATATTCTTGTTTAATCGGAACATTTCCCCCGATTTTCTATGATTTCGAACACCGTCATCATTCGTGAAGCTGGATCAATATGAACGAATCCTCTATTCAGAGTCAGAACCGACGAGTAGCCCTCTCTGCATCTCCTCGTCTTCTATCTCGCGTATGAAACGAGAATCTGTATCTCTTTTCTGAAGTTCTCCCACTTGTTTCTTTTTTGTGAACTACGATTAATCCACACCCATTGATCAGCATCTTATAGTCACAAGAACATCGGAAAATCAAAACCGCAGAACCCACCACGATATAAAGTGCAGAACAAACGATCAAGGATATGCCAGCGGCCGAAAGTGGTGGAGGAACGGTATGGAAAATCACGTATTCAAGGATCGTCGCGAAGATGATCTTGGTTTTGCAAAAGAAAAAAAGGTCAGTTGCTTTTCTGAGTGACATCGTGCCAGATGACAAACTAAAAACTTACTTGTGTATAGAGAGCCAACGTCCCTCTTCCAGCAGTCTCGCGAGCAAGCCCGATGGTCATCAACAGCTACTCGATACATATCAGCCCCTTCGGATTCTGGACGTCCAACATCGTTTCCCAACAGACTCACCTGCGCGATAAAACCAAAGATCCCAATCATCACTAGTAGCGCAAGCCAATCGATTCGAGTAGGGACGACAATATGCGACCCAGTCACAACCACCCTGTCGTTTCGAAATGTTGGTTTAGCAAATCAAGTAAATGAATCCAAAATGAAGATCCAGCTATGTTTACCCAATGGTAGAGAAAACTAAACATTGCATCGAAAAGAAGACCATAGCATGCATTGGGTGTGCCCTTTGACCAATCGCTCGAATGGAAATATCTACAGGGTTCAACAATGAATTAGGTTCCTCTTTCTTTTCAAAACCGATGGACTCACAGGCAAGTGTCGCTCCTAAAACCCCAAAGAGAGACAACCTTTATACCAAAAAGGTTTACAGAGCTCATCATCCACGACAAGATCAATATAAAATGGAAATGACGCTTAACATACCCCACCGCCAAAAGCCTTTCGGCACCAGTCGCTTCGTTAGGCGATCCATGTCCATTCGAAGGATCCCCAAAGATCCCAGTCGGACGGGCGATCAAGACCACTCCAGCGAGACTGACCACTGTATATCATCAGGCGACAGTCATTTCGATTTTCAAAAACCAAAACTGAAAAAAAAAAAAAATCGCAATTGAGAAAAAACGACTCACCACCTGCCAAAGCCTGACGAAGGACGAAAGTTTCTCCAAGAAAGATCGACCCAGCTATAGCCGTCGTTGTGGGCGAAAGGAATGTCAAGACCGTAGCATCCGAAAGCGATAGGTATTGCAAGGAGAAGTATATCCCGAAGAGGCCGAAAAATCTGGATGGAAGACGAGATGGAAATCGTGAATCCCTTTTCAAAATGAAGTGCAAAGTTCCAACCCTCCGAATCCGCGACATAGCAGTAATAGGCGTACGTCTTTTGGTCCAAGTATTGGGTTGGGTATTTTTGCAATAAACCTGGCGAAACATGTCAGTTCAGTGAATGTCTCCGAATGCGCATCGCAACAAAGAATTAAGAGGTCCACCGACATGTATATCAAACAGCATATCAACGTTATCGCCTTCACGGTTGTCCGGAAGAAAAATCAGTGCTAGGACAGTGATCAGAGCAGATAACGATCACGGACCATCCGAACGATTATGAGCTATGCAAGACATTTAATGATAGGCAAACAGAGATCAAACAAATGGAGTCATACCTGGAGCGTCGTAACTGGTGGATCTATCTTGTGAAGTTTGATCACGGCGGCATCCATCATCGAAAAGAAGGCCATGCTCAGTACGAGAAGCAAGAGTCCCGTATTTTCACGAGCAACGCCGTTCAGATACTTGTTCCACTCCTGCAGCCGGGATCCCTTCTCCAGATCTAATTCGCCTTCCGCCTCACTTGCATTAGGTTCCCGGGCATTGAGATCGTTGTGGGTGGGCGACATTGGATCCTTATCGCCTGTTGTAGGAGAGGACAAGCGAAGACGTGAGCTGGCCATAGAGGGATATCTGGGTCGGCTACTTATAGGTATGGCGTTAGTTGGGAATTGGCAAATGGTCCGAAACTCGTTCGGATGAGAAGTCCATGAACCACTTTACAACCACGGGCCGTGCCCGAAATAGGACCTCCATGGTCAGGTATGTAAATGAAATGTAGTTTGATAGCATTTGACAATTAGATGAAGATGATAAGTATATGGCGATACATACTGTATGAATAGTACAACATATTGTCCATCTCCCACAAAAAAATGTTCTACTTCCTCAAATCGAAGTGTTGATATGATTATCCTGCAGTGGAATAATAGGGGGGCATTATATTCAAAAAATCGTGTCGGCAGTGAGAGAGATATAGGCACGGATGTCGTATCTGAAATGAGAAGTTGACAGCTATGGCAGCAGATATGAAAGATCTTGAAAGGCAGGGTGAGAGAGGCGGCCAACCTTGATAGATAATTGTCAAGATAGATGACCAGAGCCTCTTCGCTTTACCACCCAAGAACTGGTCGTTCGGAACTTCCACCGACCTGAAATCTATGTGAAACCCGTCTGACGGAGCTGAAATTCGATAGAGCGCACCTGCATCACACTGGTCTGGATTTCATCCCCCTCCTCAATTCCTAGCTGCATCAAGGTTGGTATCAGGAGTCATATGAAGCAGCTGAAGTGTTGACATACCTCTTCAGGGGTCTGTTCTGCGCGGATTCTGTCGCCATTGAAATGAAAGCGTAGTTCACCTGTGGTGAAAGATAATTAGTCATGGTTTCAACTTTCATGGCGCAGTAAAAATGCCAATGCATACTTTCATCTATATTTAAACGCTCCTAAAACAAGGTTAGAAAGAGCTTTGAAATCCCCAAAGCAAGACTCACAGCAAATGTACTGAACACCTTCGCAAGGGGCTTCTGGCTTTTAGTGTTGAAAGTAATAGCTTTGAACGACAAACAAACCTTTGAGCAAACCACAAATTGATCGAGAAGAAAGGAAAGACATACTCTGGTTATTGAAAGTGAGTTTTATCTGTATTTTGCTGCTGCTGCTGCTTTGCGTTTCTGGTGCTTCGGCAGTCATATCTAGAGCACGAACAGAGGAGATCTGACCAATGTCGTAGGTCAGGAAGAAAAGAAAGTTATCTAACCGGTGTGACAACTCGCGAACGTGTTTGAGAGCACGTGATAGTCGCGTTCAACCCTGTCACATCGTTTTTTGCAATATCGACGTGGATCCGCTCCTCCTTGTTCCGTCACTTTCTCCTCTGCCATCCATTTTCCCCAACGAACAACCATGTCCCAAGAACCCGAGGATGTTAAACCCAAGTTGAACCTCAATATTTCATACGATGGCAACCGTGAGTCTAGATTACTTTGAGGCCTAATGGAGCGTGTCTTTCATCTAAACTGCTTTCATCGCGAATCCAGAAATTACCGTCAAAGTGAAGACAAATATGCAGTTTAAAAAGATTTTTGAGGCTGCTGAGGTGCGCCATTATATTGCTCTTCTAGCATCGGACCCCAAAATCCATTGTCATCAAGAAAAAATTCCAGAAGGAACCTGGTGTGTCCTCTATAGTGACTGGCCGAATTCTTGTGGTGATTTCTAACATTCTCTCAAAAGGAACTTTCAAATTCACATACGAAGGGCAACGGATTAAGCCAGATCAAACACCGGCAGAGGTATGTCCAAAGATGTTGATGATGTAGACCTTGGCTGACACGTTGTCGAAGCTGGATATGGAAGACGGAGACCAGATTGATGCGTTCTTGGAGCAGGTGAGTATCAGCCCTTCTTATAGAAGTTTGTGTTACCCGACTCACCATTTCTTTCCAGCTTGGGGGGAGATCATGATCGCCTACCATTATACCCCTTTTCATCCATGGTTTTCGGTTCTATGTTGTACTTCGATAATCGTTTTTTTGCAATGCAGTGATGTGGCTTGGATATTGATCTCAAAGACCGATGTCATTCATTTCTGGAATCGATAAAACCACGACATTCTTGAATGCGAATCACGACACACCACTCATCAGACTTTTTTTTTAAAAAAAGAAAAAAGAAAAGAAAAGAAAAAAGGCATTTCGCAACTTTCATGAAATCCTAGTTCTTCAAGGAATATTCAACTCTTCCCCCCAAACCCGAACTTTCATGCATCACCAGAAGTTTCTCTAACATTTTCTTCGCAGCCGAAGTGGGCAGGCCATTCATGAACTCTTCTCCTGTCATCCAATCCAGCTCGTGCTGCAAGATATTCCTAGCCCTTGAAGCTCCTCCCATGGCGTCGCCCATACATCCATGGAGGGTGGCCCTTTGTGATTTCGAACTGTACGTCGCGCAATGGAGGATGTTGGAGTTGTAGAACACGGTTTCGCCAGCTGGGACGTCATTTCATGCGTAAGCTTTTGCCTTTTAAGTTGTTGATTAAACGACGAAGCTTACGTTGAAGTGTGACTTGTATAGCACCTGGCATGTCCAACGGATCCTCTGGTATCTGTCCAGAAGATAAAGCTCGCTGAGCCTCAGTTCTCGGCACCAGATGAGACCCAGGGACGATAAAAAGACACGAGTCGACATATAACGCTCTTTAGGACAAAAGAGCCATCGTCAATCCCAACCGAAGATTCTGAATCGCCAAAAACAAACGGCACCTACGTATTCCACTGGACCTGTCAATTCGTTGTCAACTCGTTTTCCGAACCCTAGTTGGTCGAACGACTCGGCAGGAGGAAAATGCTTACTCCATAATGCCAGATCATCAACGAACGGAGTTCTTCCTCTGCAGTCGCGTCTTCGCGAATATCATCGCGATGCCATCGCAGAGCAAAATCATGCGAAACCGGGTTTATCAAAAGGTTGAATAACTCTACATTTTCAGCATCAGCCATAAACCCTTTTTTCTTTCTCTTTAAAAAAAGAAAAAAGAGAAGGAGAAAGAAAACAAACGAATAACGCCAGCTACACCTACCCATCTGCAAATCCTCCTCCTGGCACCCCAAAAGCCCCGTCGTGGCCTGAAGAAATCTAGGGGATGTATACCACTTCGCAAAGATCGGCTCCTTCAAATCTGGATGCATCAGATGTTGAACGCCCCATGAATCGGGATTGTCCTGTCCATACGGTGGAAATTGTTTCCCAACTGTTCGGCGGAAGGGCCAGGCACCCCGTCTAGTTCGTGAAATGACCCTTTCGCAGGCGTTTTTTAACTCCTCGAAATCCTCATCAGAGACGAGGCTGGGTATGATGACATATCCATTCTTCTCGTACTCTGTTTTCCAGTTGGCGTTCATGAGAAGAGATGGAAGGACGACAGAAGGAATCAATCTGGTCCACAAAGATAACCTTCGTGCTTAAATAGTGCGGTTCAACGACTCCGAATGCACATGGCTAGCCCCACTCGTGACTCTGATTGTGGCTTCGGTTTGGAAGATTTTGTGCAACTGGCTGACTGAAGTTGAAAGACGGCGAGATGTTACTTCTTCGGCATCCTTAAAAGCTCCAAAAATATCAGACATGTTGTACAACAAACAAGACATTTACAAGAATGCAAGCACGAATACAGATAATAGAGATGACATTGGGGCATCCCCTTCCTCAAGAAAGATCCATTATGGATCTCACTTCCGAGCCAACTTCGAGCGTTCGTACTGCAGAACGCTTTTCGAAAGTTTTTCATGGCCCTCTTCGATTGACTTAAAATGGCTCTTCAGCTCCATCCTCTGCGAATCTTTTTCAGCCCAGACCTTGTAGGTCTTGGACCCATCCTCCTCATGGACGACTTGATGATAAAACGTAGGCTTGACGATATTCTTTTTCTCACAGAATTCTGCACCATCCCGATCAGCCTCTGACTTCTACTGCGCAAAAAGATCGAAAAAAGGACAAACCATTCAAGATCTCGAGATTTGTCCTGGTTCTCGATTGCTGTTCTTTCTCCTCTTCTTTGACGCAGGGTACGTCTGGCGCCTGGGCAAGCTTCTTGTCCTGCTGAGATTCCATCGCAGAACTCTCAACTACAGCTTTTTCACCAGCTTTCGGGGAGTTGGCTGGTTTGGGGAGAAGAACGTCTGTCATGGGCTCTTGTTTGACTTTCTCCGGGACAGATTGTGGTTCGTCAGCGGGTGTCTGTTCGACTTTCGAGACCTCAGCCTCTGAGAATGACCCTTTCTGTGAATCCACCTCAGGAATTCGTCTTGTATATTTTCCATGTTCAGAGACAGATCGTTCAGAATTGGAGTTTGTCCGACTTGGAGTTGAAGAACCTAGAATAATGATAACAAAGAAAAATTATTCAGAAAATGGCGTCCGTGGGTCGAACAACAAAATAAATCATACGTGAACGAGGCCGTCCATAATCGGAGTCACGTCTTGGCCACCGAGGATGCGGCGGCGGCGGAGAGGGTCGTTGGCTTTCGTCATTACCCTCATACCATCCCTTATCATCTCGCTGTGGACGGGGTCGATTTTTGTCATCACGAGAACGTGAGGAATCTCCGACTGTACTGTGACGACGATGACTATTCATGAGGTTATACCTGCTTGACTCAGGGGAAATATAGTCAGAGGCATGATGTGCATGATGTGAATGACGAGGGGGTGAGCGTGGCTGTGGTGCATAAGGAGGTGATGGAGATCGATGAGGAGGGTAGCTTGATGGATAGCGTGATGGGAAGGGTTCAGTTGAGGTCATATCAGGGGGCGATGCAGGAACCATAGCCATGGGAGGAGGATGAGGTGAATAAATCACTGGCGGATGTGATGGGTAACCAACGGGGAAAGGTGAAGGAGGGTATGGTTGAGGGGGCATGTAAGGTGAAGGGTAACCATAATGCCCATGATAGGGATCATGAGGTGGTGTCGGAGGAGCCCCGTAGTACGTTTGATAATGATGAGGTGGAACATGGCTAGACGAGACGTAGCCAGAGCTCGGATAGTGTGTTTGAACAGCCGATTGCGGTGGATATCGAGAATATGATCCCCGATATGGATCACCAGGCGGAGGGGGATGAGGATCACGGTATGAAGAATCATATCCATAATCTATTCGGTCATCATAAGGATACTCACGAGGCGAACGCTCATATCTCGAATAAGACGGGGCCTCCGAATAATGGGGGCTCATATTACCACGACTACGAGGGTATCTTGGAGGACCCCCGCTTCTACTTCCAGACCGGTCTTGACCCACCGAACGTGATGCGGGTGCATATACGTCAGTTGGACCAAGGCCTCTGGATGAAGTCGCATGAGGAGCTTTCCAACGTGAATGCCCAGAAGAGTTCACAGGCGTTGCAGGCAGGCTAGATAGCTTTGGAGGCAAAATGCGGTCTTCAGACTGTGGCTTAGACTTCGCTGGTCCACGACGAGGGGGCAGAGGAGGAAGAGGAGGAGGGATAATCTCAAGATTGTCGGGTGCCACATTATCTTTACCTTTCTTACGTTTCTTGCGATCGCGTCCTTCTCCGTCCACTTCCCTTTCTGGTTCTTTGCGTTTGGGAACGTAGGTGTCGCCATCGCCATTGACTTGAGCCTCCCAGAAAGGTACGTAGTCGGATGGTAAGGGACCGCCTTTAAATCGCAGAAGATCGACTAGTCCTTGTTCAGCAGCAATGCAGGCCACAGCAGCTTTCGCATCAGCCTTGGTTCGATATTCCGTTGTCGCCACATATTCACGTTTGTCGGGTTCATCTGGGTTGGACGAAACGTCTACCTTGAGAGTGCAACCAAATGCTAAAGGAAAAAACGGAGGTTGTCAAACTTCAGCAGGACCCTACGATAATGAAAACTTTTACCATCTCTCTCCTGGACAAATACGAACGAAATGCGGTTTCCTGGTCGAACCTTTGCACATTCCGATGCAAGAATTTGCAATAACTTCTCGTTTGCCAATTTTCGTTTATGTTCAGGAAGCTTGTTCTCTGCTTCCTCTTTGAGGCCCCGAATATAATCGCCAACGCCTTGTGACATGGCAAGCAAACAAACAGCGGACCGAGCATCCGCGCGTTTGGGAAACTGTGGGTCGACGAAATATGTCCTGGTTTCTTCCGGTCTTTCGATTCTGAGCAAGCAGCCATGCACTGTTCCAATGAATATCAGCACAACAGCATGAGTACGAAAGAAGGTTCAAAAGACTGACATTTATTCTCAGTGTCCATAATCGGGGTAAAGTTTGAGACAAGTCGGGCTCCCCTGGCAGACTGCAACGCCAGGTTCAACCATGCGGGTCCATTGATCTCCACTGCAGACGCATTGCCCACATCCTCCGGGAACGGTTGGGGAAGGGTTTCATAATAATCCTGTAAGGTGATTCCTTTGAATGGAGCTGGACTATTGCGGGAGATTGTCATTGATTCCTCGTGGCTGTCATCGACGACCTTGTGCGGTTCAGTTTGGCCATTGCCATACATAATGAACTCCTTCACTCCCTGCTGCAGAGCGAGCTTGGCGCAAGCATGCTTCGCCGCCGAAGGGCTATCATACACCGGATTCACAGAGTAAGCTCGAAACACGTGTGCGATCAACGAGATTCGCAAGGCAGCGCCATGCTCTGGTGCAGAGTAAGAAAAGAATAGAAGTTAAGAGGTTTTGAGGGCGTACTTTTTCTGTTCTTACTGTCAGTATAGAACACGAAATGAGGTTTCACTCTTCCAGCTCTCCATTCATCGCAACAATCTTGGATTTCTTTCAGCGGGCCCGGAGGTTTTGATGGAAGGGGAACCTGGGGCTGGGTAGACTCCTCTAGTTCCATGTGGTCGATGTCAATCTCGAGAGGATTGGCCAAAAGTCCCTGCTTCGCCTTCAAAGCATCCGAATCTCCAGAGGTTATGAAGTCGATAGCACCCATATCTATGGCGATCTGCGCAGCACGGGCTTTCGCTTCTGCTCGACGCAAGGGACCTGCCTCAGACTTGTACGCTCGGGTGCCACCATGAGGACGGGTGATAGTAAGGATACACTGCCGATCTGTTGAATGATAGTGTTCATCAGGCAACTTGGCAGGAATAGGATCGTAGCAAAAAAAACCTACTTTTCGGATTGCTTTCCAAGTAATCATAGCTCAAAGCCTCAAAGGAACCAAGCACAGATTCACACGTCTGGCGTAGCAACGCTACCGCATTCCTGGAAGGCTTCCCATTCGTGGTCGTGGACCCCCCAGCCTTTGCCTCATCTGATACGGATTTTTCTTTGTCCTTCTCGAAAGAAGAGAGGATCTCCGGAAGTTGCAGATAAAAGTTTACGTCGAATACTGCCGAAGACGAGGAGTTGGTGTTTAAGAAATCGTCGATGGCTAATCCCCCCATTGCGGTTAACCCATCGCAGATTACATCGAATGGCCTTGGTGCATCATCTACAACGGCTGAAACGAGGTCTCCTGTGAAGTTTGGCTGACCATTTTCCTCCTTGAGATCCATAGAGGGATCTCCTCCTCCGCTGAGTAGAGATGTAAGTGACGGAGAAAAGCAGAGCAATTATCGTTGTTCACCGGCACGTCAGTGAACGGTAATTTGCTGTGACCGATCCAGTTATGCATCACGCAGTCACGGAACTACAAGTTAGAACTTCCCTCACCAATTCAACTCCAATTCCCTCCTTTTGCCCTCCTCGATCGATTCATCGTTGAACTAGATTCTATAAAACACAACGATGTCATCTGTAGTGCGGAATAAACCCGATACTCCATGTTCGTTCTTGACTTTAAATGCATATCTTTACCTCAACTCATTTCCCTTGCCCCACACAGCAGCCAAAAAGCCTGTAAGACGCAGATTTCCCCGACCCCAAAATGTCAGTAATACCATCTAGCCGCGTTTCAAGACGGCTAAATTTGTTCGAATGTACGTGGCATCATCCCTTGCTGTCTTGTTCTTCTTGAAGGTCGATATTTTCTAGAGAGCTTCTTCTATATAGATGTATCCAGACCCCACTTGGAGAGTGTGTCCTGCTCTTCGACCTGGCCCTACTTGATACTAAAACTATGGTAGAAATTGGAACCAAACAAGTCGAATTCTATGAGGTTTCGAGCAGGGTATGCCTACCACTCAGCATTCATCTGTCATGTCATTTATTTGCAATCACAGACCAATTATGAAGGCTTCCAGGTTCACGTCGATATTATCGTTCAGAGAAGGTATTCTGAGTTTCAAACATTGCGTGCCGTGCTCGTAGCAAAAGGCGCCAAGCCTCTTTCGCTTTCCTGGTTTCAGTGGATCCCGAAAAATCTTTCTCGCTGGGAGGAGCTGAACACTTTTTGCGAACACCTGGGCAAGATCAGCCGGAAATTCAATGATGTATTTATGATTATTGAAGGACCATGAACCCAAACTGTGCTGACAAACCTAATAGGAATGCATCGAAGAACTGAAACGGTTTTGTGAAGACAAGTCACCATACCAAGCACAAGAAGAACCACACACTGGCCTCGGGGTTCTTCGTCGACTCTTCATCTGACGCTTTCCTCCAAGGGTCTTTGCTCGGTGTATGGGTTTCAATTATTAGCAGGCCCTCACCGGTACATGGCATGAGAGGTGGTTTTGGGTTCACTGAATTAATTATATACGTACATTGTTGAGGGCTCAGCGGTCAGAGGGAGAGAAGGGCTTTCGCAATTGGTGGAATCACAGCAAGAACATGGGCTCACTGACATGGCACAACTTAATATATCAGACATGTTTTCTTGACCACAGGTCAATCCCACATTGTTATAGTATAGAGCTGTCGATTGTCGTACAATAAACATTGCAAGTAGATGTGCCAGAAAGAAAGTTTTAACACATAAAAGAAAATTTCAGTTCCAGAAACTGGTACTGACTCGGAACTGCCACAAGAAACTATCACGTAGATATAAATGTCAAACTGACGTCTTTACCCATGATGTTATCAGGCGAGTAAAGTCGACGATTTTCACTTGAAGAATTGATCCATAAACCAAAGGCTCGTGGGTCGTTCTTCTGGCTGGTACGGCGATTCGTCCTCGCAGAACTTCTTGAGCTCTTTGAGGCAATCCTAGAACGAAGTTTTAGCTATTTTTGTTACAGTTCTGCATTGTGTCCACCTTATCGTATTTGAGCTTGCGGAGATGCTCAACCCAGAAGGTTAATTCTTCCCACCGCGACATATAGCCAGGGATCCATCGAGTCCAAGAAAGTCGAAGAGGACGGACGCCATTCCGTAGAAGGACTCGACGCAACATTTGAAATTCGGAATACCTTCTGTAGACCACCGTTCCAACAGGATGAAATCCCACATAATCGCTCTGTGAGTGATGAAGGAATGAGAATGGGACTTCGAGAATTCATTTGAGAAATACCTGAGTGGAAACTTCATAAAACTCGACATTTTTCGATCCAACAACTGGAACAAGGATAATATCAAGCTCAACAGAATAGATAGAGCGATTGTTACATACGCTTCAATGTGGGCTTTAGTACCTGGATATCTATCACCGTCTCTACAGGATATCAACGAATAAGATCAGAGGGTATAGAGAGAGATGATTACACACGTTCGAAGATGGTCAGCATCAACGATAAATCGAAGCTGAATGGTGATATCTCTGACATTTCGAGTCATAAACACGCGGCTCACGGACTCGTCCTCTTCAATGTATCGAATTGGCGCTGTTGGTTAATGTCAAGGGGAAGGAGAGCGAAACCCCCAATGAGATGCGTCAAGATTATGATTTTTTTAGAATGCTAACTGAGCTTGCAACGAACTTTTTGTCATTAACTGTGGGGGTATACCATTATCCCCAGTCATTACAAAGGACATTGCTGGAGAGGAAGCGGCTGAGTGAGGAACAAGGCTGAGTGGAGGAAGGTGGGCATGAGGCAAGTCTGATGACTGTTGCATGATTTTAAAGTCCGATTTATGATCTCAAGTGACTTAACGCCGTCACAAGCCTCACTCAACATTTTGAACATCAACATCCAATATTCAACGTTCAATATTCAAATATTCACCTTCTAACACCATTTTAGTCGACGATGGCCAACACTGATCACGCAGCTGTTACTGCAGACAACCGCGACCTGGAAGAGGACTTGTCTTCATCGCCACGCAAGTCCATAATTCTCTGTGCTAGTCCGCCTGACTTGTTGAACTCTCAACCAACAGCCGAACCGCTTGTGCAGAAGCGGCCCAAAGTACGCAAACTCTTCAGGACTCGCAATGTCAGGGACATAGCCTTTGAGACTTGATTGGAGAAATTTTGACATTTTACTTCTGTGCGTATTCCTTTATTATCCACTTCTTTATTTAAGTTGATGTGTAATCGCCTGCAGAGAGCATATTCAACGTTGTTGTGGAGAAAGCCGTACTTAAATGTATGTTATTGCTATCTCCTTGGAAATTCACACTATCAACTCTTTGGCAGCAATTGGTTCTCAGCAAGTCGAGTTTTACGAGGTCTCTATTGTGGTATGCCTGGAACGAGAATTGTATTGAAACATCATGCTGAGCTAAATTTCCAACCCAAGACCGATTTTGACGGCTTCGATCAGGACACGATAGAGGTGCAGAGGAGGTTCTCCGAGTTCCATACCCTTCGAAAAGTGCTCGCACAGAAAGGTGTCGAACCTCCCCCGCTCTCCCGGATTCGCTGGATCCCGAGAAATCTTTCTCGGTGGCAAGAATTGAACATCTTCTGTGAAAGCACCGGCAAGCTTAGCAGGAAGTGGGAAGAGGTAAAACACCCTGGAGAGTTATATTGTACGCATTGCTGATTCATCTTCACAGGGAGCCCTGGAAGAGCTTAGGAGGTTCTTTCAAGACCCATCTCCATATATGACCTTCGTTCCAGATAAATCTACACAGGCTTGAATCATGATTTAAAGGTGAAGTAATTTTATCTTCATCTTCTTGCTTTTTTCTGTCTTCACTTGATGTTGAGACTTCATGTTCATTATGGATCGAACCATTTATTCAATAGTATATCAATCCAAACGATTCTTGTTGAATTTATGGTGTATCGATGTAGACTGCAGACGTGATTGCCAAAAAGTTCAGAATGTATCGAAGTCGAAGGACGAAAGCAAAAACAAAAACGAAAGAGAGTGCATGAATAATCGAAGAACATCATGTTCGGAACCGATCGAGGAGTCGATCCACAAACCAAATACCAGTCAGCGTTCGTTCCGCTTCGTATGGCGTTTTGTTTTGTAGAAACCTCTTGAGCTCTGTGAGACATGCCTGTGGGGTATATCAGCATGATAGGATGACATCTTGTCCAACAAATCCACCTCATTACTCCGGAGCGAGCCAAGATTCTCGACCCAGTCGTTCAGCTCCTCCCAGCGGGAAACAAACCCAGGGATCTTTCGTGTCCAGGACAGCCGGATGGGATTGCTGCCCTTCGACACCAGTATTCGACGAAGCGTTTGGAATTCGGAGTATCTTCTCTCTACTGTTGTAAGCTGGCGGAACCCATCATAGTCGGTCTTTGATTGAAGTACGCGCCACGGGTTCAACGTTCAACGTTCAAATATCAGAAGAGACTGTCCCGGGGACACACCTTGGTTGTAACTTTGTAGAACTCGATTTCCTTAGAACCAATCACTCCAAATCAAAATCGTCAAAGACATTTATCTCAAAGAAGACGAGCATGACATACATCTTGGCTTGGATTCGGCGACATGTATCCTCAGTTTGGTCTCTGTGAAACGTTAATAACTGTTAATATGTGAAACGTAATCTGGATGGGGAGAAATACGCACGTAAAGAAAATTCTAAAAAAAAGGTTCAAGTGAAGGGAGCAGAGAGTGTTCTGACATTTCGAGTAGTATAAAGGATCTGGCCTTCAGCTTCGGCCGCTTCTTCCATATCTCGTACAGCTGTCGGTTCATCAAATGAAAGAATGGGTCCAATGAGCTGCGGGAACTTCGCGACGTGAACCAACAGGTCCACAAATCCATTGACTTGCCTCCGAAAAAGTCCCATGCGGCTCCGGTGCCAGACATCGTTGAGTATGATCCAGTCAACCAGGGATCGCTGAGGGGAAAAGAAAGGCGTTAACGATGACAATGTTGAACCTCATTGACCTGTCTGTATTAGTAAATTTGATCTCCCTGGCCCAACTTTATATTGTTTTTGAGTAGGTTCAACTGGCAAATATTCCCATAATTTACACACAGCTCGTCCCATGATCAAACTCGTTGTGGGAATAACCGTCAAACAAATGCGGCATAAGTAGGGGAGCTTTGAGAGTCGACGCAGGTTGGTCTGTCAAAAAATCCCAAGAACACCACACACACATAAGTACATAACCGGCTTGCTTTTGATTTGACAGATCTTTGACAATTAAATTTTTCTGTGTTTTGCCCACACAGGTTCCTGAAGGGTGGAGGCCTCAAGGCCTCACCAGCTGAATTCTTCTCGGTTCTGTCCTGCAGGACGCCTGCAGGATAATAAGAAATGCTTTGTCAACTGTCAAACGATCTTCAAAGGTTCGATGATAGATCCCCCAATTTGTGGATCAATGAGTCAGACATGTACCCACAAAACGAGTATAATATAAATGTGTGTTTTAGAAGTGACAAGTCTGATCGATCATCGTCAAGATCATCATCTACCATTCGACAATTTCTGTCCACTACCAGCTATCCGTATTATTATGAACTTCGACACTTCCAATACCACTCAAACCACCGATGATAGCTACTTTGAATTGCCTGGCAAGTCTACAGGCTTTCATATCCCATTCCTACGTTGACGGAAACCCCCTTTTGCAGTTGAAAGCATTCCCCTGACCGACGAAGCGCTTGTCGTTGCCTTCGCCGATGGGGTCGAGAGCATTCCCCTGACCGACGGAGCGTCTGTCGTTGCCTTCGCCAATGGAGTCGAAGGCATTCCCCTGACCGACGAAGCGCCTGACGTTGCCTTCGCCGATGGGGTCGAGGGGGTTACCCAAGCTGATAGTATGTGACCCATCGCTCCATGAGCCATCCTGATTTCATGAGTCATGACAATTGTTGAGCGAGGTTTTTGCACAACAGAACAACCATCGGACGAACTACTCTTCTTCTACGAAGGCTCTGGCCCAACATCAGCTCCGTTCGTTGATATCTACGCAAGCACCGCGATCAACTTAAGCAAATTAAGCAATGATACATATATGTGCTTGGCTGGAGAAGTCACGGTGAGTGGTCGAATTCGAAATTTTAATATCTCATATCACTAACTTGAATAATGTAATCTGGGCAGAATATAGTCTACACTTTCTGTGATGGCGATGCGGTTCAGAGGAATGTAGAGCTGTTCAAGGAATGGAGGGAATCTATCGATCTCGCAGCTTGACTTTCCACAAGACAAGCTGAAGGAGGACGGCCGGCGGAGTCAACTGTAGCACGCAGGGCAAAGCGCGGCCCATTCACATCGAGATTTGTACTAGAGATGATATTGATCTTGGGTTACCTGGAAAATCTTACGAGTACTTACTATGAGTACTTCAAGGAGTCCTTGATCGCAGAGCAAAGAGCAAATGTCGGACTTTAAATCAGGGATTAGTCATCGACTTGCCTCATGGGGTCGTGTTGGATGACACAGCCACAATTGCCCTACCTTCCTTCATTCACCCTCGTTCCTCACTCGAGCCTTTCCTCTCCAGCAATGTCCTTTGTAATGACTGGGGATAATGGTATCCCCCCAGAGCTAATGATAAAAAGTTTGTTGCAAGCGCAGTTAGCATTCTAAAAAATCATAATCTTGACGCATCTCATTGCAACTCTTCCTTCCCCTTGACGTCAACAACAGCGCCAATTCCAGTAACTGAAGACGAGTCAGTGAGCCGCGTTTTTATGACTCGAAATGTCAGATATATCACTATTCAGCTTTAATCTATTGTTGATGTTGACCATCTTTGAACGTGCGTGTGTAATCATCCCTATTTCTGTCTCTGACCAATCGTTCATATTCTCTAGAGACCGTTCTCGATATCAAGGTACTAAAGCCCACATTGCAACGTATGTTACATTCGCGACATATATTCTGTTGAGCTTGATATTATCCTTGTTCAAGTTGTTGGATCGAAAAACGTCGAGTTCTACGAGGTTGCAACTCAGGTATTCCTCAAATGAGTTCTCGAAGTCCCATTCTCATTCTTCATCACTCTCAGAGCGATTATGCGGGATTCCATCCTGTTGGAACGGTGGTCAACAGAAGGTACTCTGAGTTTCAAATGTTGCGTCGAGTCCTTCTACGCAATGGCGTCCATCCTCTTCGGCTCTCCCGGACTCGATGGATCCCTGGTTATATGTCGCGGTGGGAAGAGTTAAACTTCTGGGTTCAACACCTCGGCAAGCTCAAATTCAATAAGGTGGATACAATGAAGAACTGTAACAAAAATTACTGAGAGTTCATTCTAGGATTGCCTCAAAGAGCTCAAGAAGTTCTTCGAAGATGAATCGCCGTACCAGCCGGAAGAACAACCTGCCGGCTTTTGGTTCATGGATCGATTCTTCAAGTGAAAAACGTCGACT
Organism: Psilocybe mexicana; assembly: GCA_019721455.1. Classification (NCBI taxonomy): domain Eukaryota; kingdom Fungi; phylum Basidiomycota; class Agaricomycetes; order Agaricales; family Agrocybaceae; genus Psilocybe; species Psilocybe mexicana. The sequence continues at coordinate 50,916 of JAIFHD010000893.1, forward strand.
TTACTCCTCAAACCCGGTTTTTGCAACTAAATTTCTTTTATGTGTTGACATTCTCGCTTGGTACATTTACTTGCAATATTTATTGTACGACAATCGACAAATTTGGATTTGATCGTTACTCTAACAATACGAGATCGACCTGAGGTTAAGAAGCCATGTATGGTTTATTAAGTCGTCCCGCGAGACTACGTTCTTGCTGTGTTTTTCACCCATTGAGAAATGCCTTTCTCTCCCTCTGACGTCTGGGCCCTCAACAATGTACATATACAGTGAAGTCAGTGAACCGAAAACCACCTCTTATCTCATCCCATGTACCAGTGAGAGCCTGTGAATAATTAAACCCATACACCGAGCAAAGACCCTCGGAGAAAAGCGTCAGACGAAGAGTCGACGAAGAATTCCGAGGCCATTGTGCGGTTCTTCTTGTGCTTGGTATGGTGACTTGTCTTGGCAAAACCGTCTGAGTTCCTCAATGCATTCCTATTAGGTTTGTTAGTACGCTTTGAGTTTACGGTCTTTCAATAATCAGGGTAAATACATCATTGAAGTCCCGGCTCAGCGTGGCCAGGTGTTCGACGAAATTGTTCAGCTCCTCCCAGCGAGAAATATTTTTCGGGACCCACTGAAACCAGGAAAGCGAAAGAGGTTTGACACCTTTTGCTGCAAGCACGGCATGCAACGTCTGAAACTCGGAAAACCTTCTCTGAACGGCGATCTCGACATGGACCTGGAAGCCATCATAATTGGTCTATAATTGCAAAATAAGAGTGACATGACGAATGAATACTGAGCTGTAGGCATACCCTGCTCGAAACCTCATAGAATTCGACTTGTTTGGTTCCAATTTCTACCATAGTTTTAGTATCAAATAGGGCCAGGACAAAGAGCAGGACACACTCTCCAAGTGGGGTCTGGATACATCTATATAGAAGAAGCTCTCTAGAAAATATCGACCTTCAAGAAGAACAAGACAGCAAGGGATGATGCCACGTACATTCGAACAAATTTAGACGTCTTGAAACGCGGCTAGATGGTATTACTGACATTTTGGGGTCGGGGAAATCTGCGTCTTACAGGCTTTTTGGCTGTCGTGTGGGGCAAGGGAAATGAGTTGAGGTAAAGATATGCATTTAAAGTCAAGAACGAACATGGAGTATCGGGTTTATTCCGCACTACAGATGACATCGTTGTGTTGTAAAACAATGAAGGAGGGAAGAAAAGGTTGGCATGTTCAAAACGTGATTCGAGTGTGGACGTTGGTCAAGCGTGAGAAATGTTTAGAAAGCAAGGTCAACAAATCGATACTGTGTACTTATGTACATATCTGTCTTTCCTTCATCCCACCAGCAACCCATCACATACTTCATTGTGACTCCATCCCACAATGACCCACATATTCAAACTGCCTGCCACATCCGAGCAACACGACCGCCTGTCCGACGGTGGAAACCCCCCAACACTCTAAAAGACCAAAACCGATAGCACGGCCTCGAGAGAGAGTGGCGAGAAACCGATGGCAGATGGTATGCAGCTAGCAGATTTCACTCTGCCGGGCCCCTCCACATACGACAACCTGCAACCAAAAGTGATACGAATCCCAACATCAAGCCGGTGCTCGGGACAATCCTGCCCTCGCTCCGAGCCTCACCATGCGATCCACGAGAGCGAACTACGCCAAATGAAAGTAGTTTCATTCTCCAAGGTTGAAATTGGGATGGCTTGTACCTATTGGCGTGCTATTCATCATCTCTTTCCCTCCCGTGAGTTGCACTCCAGGTTGTCCGGTGACAAGCATTCATTAATTCTGTCATAGCTGTTCGGCCATGAGATCGTTGCTATTCTCTGTGGGCTGGTATGGGGTCTTTGGGTTGGATTCGCCATCGTTGCTGCTGGGATCTTTCTTGGCGAAGTCGGCAATTTCTAGTGAGTTAGAATTGGCGTTCTGTGCAAAGACAAATCACTAACGTTTGCTTTCAAATACTGTTGTAGGTCAAGAGGCGAGAAGCTGGAAAGGACCAAGATATCATATGCTTGCTTAGCGCGAGTCGTGAGGGACGGTGGATTCAAGATTGCCCTGATTGCATGCTTGAGTGCCATTCCTGGTCATTGTAAGTCTTGTTTAGCTCGCGGTCTAGTCGAGGGAGCTGATGTTTATTTCTCAAGTCACCACTGCCGTCTTTTCGACATGCGGGATGGGCATCATTGTATTTTCTATAGCTGCCATTCTGTCGCTTCCAAAGCAGTTCATCACTGTTTACCTTGGGGTCATACTAGAGCAGTCTAATGGCGGTACGTATCGTCCATCTCCCCGCTAAACCAATTTAGCCAATACTATCCCCGCAGGTGTCCAGGATAGAACAGCAGACTCATAAGTGACATAGCTTTGGCCATTACATTCGTAATCACCATTGTCGCGATGTGGTACATCCTCCGCCAGATGAACATCAAGTCATTTACGAAAGACGGAAAGCAAGGTAAGAATAGTTTATTTTCTCGATTTTGACTCGTAATTCATCCCTCTCTCTCTCTTAGACAGGGAAAACTTGCTCGAGCAGGAGGATCGCCATACATGGATTCGGCGGGACCATCAACAGATGTCTTCAATCCCAATGGCTCAGAAACCGATATTCCCCTCACCAGCACGCACACTGCCGATCCTTTGTATCAGAAGTGGGACAGACATGGCAAAGCAGTCGGCTTCTCTGGCGATCCGAATATCCATACACCTCAGCCTCGTGCCAAACCAGCGACATTCCTGGCCTCAAGGCTCCCGCGCGACGAGGAATCGGGAGCAGACTGATGACCATTGGTTGGCCCACAAACGGTCGATAACGGAGATGTTGGTTGGTAAAACATGCCGCAGCAGCAGCATGACGCTCTGATTCCATCCCTCCGAAATCCATATTCTGCCAACCAACGACGAGTGTTCGATAACGAGATGGCCCAGACCCCGACACAGGCCAACTTTGTAAATAGTGACCAGGGCCATGGCCCGTCGTCGTGGCCAGGTGCTTCGACTGCGACTGAGGTCCAACAACAGCACACACACCACCCATCATTTGGAGGATGCGTATGGTGGCTATGAAGTGACGCATCGGCATGGACATATGAAGGAGTCCACAGATGCGAGCTATGACACCGCTCTCAGCAGCTCTCCGACAGAGATCGAGAACCCTCATTCGTTCCCTACACATGTGACTCCACAAAATCCCTACACTGCTCCGAGCCAACCATATTCTGGACCCATATACCCCTCTCCGCCACCACAATCACCTAGAGCGCCTAGTTACTCTACGAATATCCGTTAAGTACTACGCGTCTCTTTGTTGCTTGTCTGCGTGTGTGTGTGTAATGTGTGTTTTTTTGTTTCTTCGACGGATTTATGATTAATAGCCACGGCTTCTTGATCGCACTCATGATTTCTTGGATAATCTGTATTTTTACCCTTGTTCCCGGTTCTATGTGTAAAGTTTACCTTATATTAGGGCTGGCTGCTTGTGTTCAAAGTTCACTCTGACTTCGGGGGTCGCTCGATGAATGAATGAGGGCGTCGTTGCACATGACTTGTGTGTCATCAACGGAACAAAAACAGTTTCTTCATGAACATTGAATAGTCCTCTCTAATTACTTGTTTATACAAACTGTGCCGATATCAAAGTTGTGGTGTGAGCGCTTGTAGATGCCCGTCTTCGGTCCCTCGAGGCTCCGTCTCCGAAATCTAGGCTATTATATCTGGGCACTGGAGGAACTCGCGAAGTACTGCTTTGAACTCCTATGAATGAACAGTGAGATATAGTCGTGTCGAAAAAGACATTTGAGTGGTAGCTACTAACCATGTTACGAACACCGATGTC
>JAIFHD010000899.1:0-16286 GCA_019721455.1 Psilocybe mexicana
ATCACGTGACAGGGGAAATTTCGGACATTGCGTTTTTACGCTTATTCTACCATGTTTCCCTCCTAAAGTCAAGTTAGTTTCGCCCAAACTGCAAAATTGCGCACGGCCCTGGCGGGCCGTCGGATGGCCATCTACACTGTAAACAAGTCACCATTCGCACTTAGGACGCGCCTGCACGGCGTGGATCCTCATCCTGGGTTGATCACAGGTTGTATGTATATCCAATAAGCAAGTACATCCGTCAAACTCATGGGATCCGGGGACCACGCCGGTGTTGGAATCCATATATCAAGCGTAATCCCATAGACTGCGGGAGAGCGTCCTTGGATACTGCCTGCTTTGGCAAGTGGTCAACGTTTTTTTTTTTGCCAGCCTCAGAGGACGGAAGCCGCAGCACGTCGTTCCTTCGTGTTCGAGTCATTCGAGTCGATCCGCTCGTGTTTTGACCCTTCCGTGGCCGACGATTCGGAAGTAGGAAGCACAGAGAGCGGTGTTGAAGTCTGAAAATTAAATGGACCTAATCTACACACCAGTGATGATCGGCGCATTGGGACCGATCCAGGCGAAGCCCATTGAACTGGAAGAATAATTTTAATGACCAACCCAGCTCAGACTCTTTTCGATGTCTCTCGGTGTATACCTACCAGGACAAGTTTACCGACCGAACCGGGACTTCATATTTTTGGAAACCTTTGAGATATTGTGGGGCTGTTGACTACACTGGAAACCTCTTTTTACCATCATCGCCATCCATCAGACGGCGGACAGGATGTGAAATCCGATGGCGATGGAAATATCTAAGAATGGGTTTGGAACAAGTTCCGGAGAGGTATCCGCCTGTATTACCAGTTTGTTGGGGGGTTTGAAATATTGATAAATCAAGTGTCTGGGTGTCTCGCTGGTCCTTACCAGGTTCACATGCCCCGGCCCCTGGAAAACTCTGCTTACTGGTGTTTTCTGTGTATTACTCTAATGGTGAGTTGCTCTAATGAATCACTCGTCAGCATCAGCATATGGAAGGCATTACGACGGCCGTGGGCAGATCCATTTTCGTGAATGCCGCCAGTAAGGGTCTATGGTTGGTCTCCTACGAATAGGACCACTTTTAATCATAAAATTCTAGGCCCCCTCTTCTCAGACGTCTCAACGAGTCATATTTCTGGCTATTGAGCATACCAGGTCCGGTCAAAAGTTTCAGGTTTGTCAAGAAACTTCCACACCCGTGGCCCGCTGTCACCTCATCTAGCCTCAGCTGTGTCTTTTAAGGGCAGGATCTTTTCTCTCTATTCGCGTACAAATCTCGGATTTACTCACTAACACGCGTACCTCAAATACCTCCAAATCTTCCCCTGATATACAGCGCGCAGTGGGGCCTACTGATTGTACATGATGTGTAGTGACGATTATGTGCCGAAGTGGTTCTATATCTTCTTTCCTGGTACCTCATTCAATTATAAAACGGCGATCAGCTTCTTGGGGCTCCAAAGACGCCGAAAATTCTGCTCCGACTACTTAGTTCGCGATGTCCTCGAGTAAATTACTAACACACTACTATATTTTCGTTCATGGTGATCCTGTTATCGACCTGTTTTGGAGGTTGAAACAAAAGTTCTTGAGGACCGAGCGAGCGAGTTCGCTCTGTGCACCCCGGATTCAATAGGGCTTTTTCGGTCTCGTACAGATATTGCCTCCAAACGCGCGTCGCGCTGATTTACTTCCACGCGTCCTTACATCGCGGTCACGTGGCTCTGTAAGATCGCCTTCGGGTCCGATCGGCCCGGCCCTGCATCGCCTTCATGACTCACTGCTACTGCCTCCTTGCAAGTTCCGCGAACCACGGGTGTGCCCCAAACCCAGCTTAAATAACAACCACAACGTCGTTTTGGGACTGTAATGATGTCTTCCCCAATTCCTCCCCTACTAGGTGACGGAAATGGTCGATACCGTGTTAAAATCGTTGGGAACAGTGGTAAGCTTTTGTTCTCATTTTGAGTGCCCGAAGAGAGGTGATTGCATAGTCGGCAAATTGTAACAGGTGCTGGCAAGGTAAGTACAGACTCTCGAGTATGCTCTGAGAGGGAGTGTGAGTTTACCACCGATATCATGTGGATGTAGAGCACGACTGGTGAGGCACTCGCCCGAATGCTGAACGTGCCATACATATCCATGGATCGGTTATTTTGGGAACCTGGATGGGTCGAGCCATCCAATGACACCTTCAAAGCTCGTCTCCGTGAGGCTCTGGACCAGCAGCCTGATAGAGGATGGGTAGCAGACGGCAATTACGACCGTCGAGGCGGGCTAATGGCCTTGGAAGAGTCCACGGATATTATTTGTCAGTAAAAACGGTGATATTTGATAGACCAGAGTTGATGTGTGCTGAACCTCCTCTCGTCATATCAAGGGCTCGATCCACCTCTTGCACTCTATCTGCCTCGTTTGATATGGCGAACCTTCCTGCGCCTCTTCCGCCTACGCGAGCCTTGCAGTCCAGGGTGTTTGGAGCGGCCTTCCGAGGTTTTCTTCTCAAAAGAAAGCATAATCTGGTGGTGCCTCAGCAACCACTGGAGAGTTCGCAAAGATAACAGGGAAAGGATGCAGGTCATCGGTCTGACATCTGGCACAGACATCCCCAGACGCAGGATGCGTAGGTTCGGAGGTTGGGGGTCCGAGGTCAAAAGTTGGATGGCAGATGTTGGAGAGATGTTACGCGCCAAGAAAGAGTGAAGATTTGGTCGTGAAGATTGGCGTTTTTTTTTTTTTTTTTTCTTCAAAACGAACCATCTATGATCTATCCTCTCTCCTTCCTTAGACCTGTCCTTTTTCCATATTAAAAATAATATTTGCGGGACTTTATACCACATAAAAGAGACCTGATTTGGATTGTATTTAATGAAAGCCTCCTGCACCATGTTACTCGAAATGGGTGCTCCTTCTCCCAACCAGAAACGCATGGACAACTGGGTGAGAAGCTGGCATTACATGAGACGGTGTAGTGGGTCCTTACCATATCTGTTGTTCACCGGCGGGATCATCGCTGAGCGCTTGGCGTACAGATGATTATCATGGCACTATCGGGCTGCCAAAAGGCACTCAAAAGGTCCACTTAATTAACATAGACACCCCTTGGCAAGGGTCCTGAGCCTCCCCGACGACGCCGGGCGCTTGCTCGTTTATTTAGACGCGCGGTGATCTTTATGACGTAGATTTACATCTTAGATTCGTCGCGGCATGTTCTGCTTATCAGGGTGGCATTTTTTCCCCCATACATATCAATGAAAGGAACATTCAATTGCAGTGAAGTTTCCTACTACTAGAACCCAGGTTAACTTTGATTCACGGAAAATCGGAGTGGGCGCTCACATGCACAGGCGACCTCGCTCGCAAGGAACTTCACATAAACCCCAAGGGAAGTTCCTTTTATAACGCTACTGTAATGAATCCATACGAATGTGATACCATACGTAGTTTTGTCCGAGACCTCAGGACATTCGTCCCGACTTCCATTGATGGTTTGTGCACATCAAAACCCTACTAGTATGATGCCCCAAGAGCAGTGGAGACAACTTTCTCGAAACCGAACATTCCATATCGTACCATGGTATCCGATGATAGGACCTATCGAATTCCCCAAAGGCTACGATTGGGCCATATCACTAGTCCATGACGCCAAAGACTAGCACCAATTGTTTTATGAATTGCTACAGTTTGTACGCCTAAAGCTCATACTTGTTTCAGTCTGTCCCAACCCCCCAGTCATAAACCAGCCTAAACTATGTGGAACGAAATAAATTAAAATATATAGGGTATGATCTGGTATACTAGGTATCTTCTGGAGCGCAAGGCTCAACATATCCCGCATCTAAGCCCGTCAATTGTGTGACCGAACCGAAATCCATTGGAACCAATCAACTATCACCCCTTGCAAGGCCGTAAGCACACGATCCGACAGAGAATGAGGCTTATGAACTTGCAGCTTTTCGCACCTTATCACGTCCTTGACGATATCAACGGGGATCGACTTCCAATCATGTGCACTCGTGCTGAACTGACGGAACTCTGCAGGGCGGAGAACGCAATGCATGTGGAGGTGCGCAATGCTCGCGTCCGGAGCAGGGTGGAAGAAGAAGTTAAATATCTCCGAGACGGGTTTGGAGGAGGAGGTGGTGGTGGCGAGGAGGTGGCGGAGGTGGTGATCGAACTTGTCTGCTGAGGCATGGACGTCCTGCATCGCGGAATCGAATTCGGAAAGGAGGTCCGACTTGGATGTTTTGGATCTGGACTCGAGGCCATGGCGCGCTGCAGTTGTCCTGTTCTCGACGGCCTTCTTCAACCATATGGTGATCTTGTCAACCGAGTCAGGTCTCCGCCAGAAATTCTCGAAATGCTCGACCAGTTCGTCGATGACGGCCGTGTCGTCCATGCATACGATATTATACACTTGAGAACAATCAGTCAAATATTGAAGTTCAAAACGACAAGTAATAGCTTACCTCTCCGTTTGGGAATCACAAGAAGGTGAACGTAAGACATCCCCGCAGATGGCGTCTTGTCCTTGCCGTCCGCATCCCATTTCGCCAGGTACTGCCGGGTATCGTGGCTCGCGGTGTTACCAATGACAAGCGACGAATCAGTTTCGGAAAGGACTTGTGCTGGATGAGTGAGTTTAAAATCCTGGTAAATGGTTGAGCATGACGAAGTGACAGAGGTGATGCAAAAATACCGTAAAGAACGTATCGCTTTTACGCCAGTGCATTTTCCCTCCAGGAGCCGTCTTGCCGACAAGAGGGGAGGGTATGAATCCTTTCCTATTTTTAACGGACGTTCTAGATCTCAGCGCCGAAGAATGTGATATATCACCCACAGAACGGTATAGGTGTGTTTGTCGTCCCGACGTTCATAAGCTTCAAGGTCAGCCTGAGACTCTGGGTTCTCTTTGAACGCTCGACGTCTCTCGACAAACAGCGCCCTGAGGCTCGTGGGAGTTGGGTGGGTGGACGTCGACGCCGTCGTGCAGGTGGATGTGGATGTGGACATAAGGCTGAGATGGATGATGGGAGGAAAGTCTTGACACACTCGAATTCGCTTCTTTCAATCCTGACTTTATAGGGAAAAAGAGAGCAAGTCCGGCGTAGCTGATCAGACCAATATAGCAATGTTTTTAACAAATCTCTAGGAACGGAGGGCGGCAGGGTACTTGGATGGCCATTGGATCTCGTCAAAGGATGTCGATGAATATGGACGGTATGATATTTGGTCAAGAGGCTGTATCGCGTACCGTCTTACCGTATTCGATATGTTCCGTTCACACGCTAAGAAGTCGTTTAGGTTGCCCTGCTCTTGCTGTGCAACATACACCATTTGGCATCTGGATGGCATTTTACTTTCATAAAAAAACACGCGAGCCTGAAGGCTGTCGACTCAGTCATGGTCGTCATCCTGTGTCAGGAAGACGTTCTGCATGTCATGTAGTACTAATTTAATATTGCCTCCTTTCAAGGTGCCCTCCGAGTCCGGGAGTCCGACATTGAAACAATGATAGAACCATGCCTGAACCAATATTTGCCGACAGTGAGAGTGCGTTGCGGCGAAGACTCAAGTTGTGGGGGCAGCGTGTGTTTGACGGTCGGAAGGCGATGAGAATGGGATACGAATAACAAGGAGTCAATCTAACCACGCTGATGATATTTTTGTGACGATGCATTCGAGTTGTTTTTAACGGGTGTTCCATCGAATAATCCATCGATGCGGCTTCGGCAATGGGTGGCGTACCGCACATCACGATACTATGAGCGCGAGTGGCACATGAGGACCGCCCACCATGATGCATTGCAATGTATGTATGATCCTGGTCCATGGCCACGAATCGGAGGCACGCTTGTTAAATGGATTCCAACCCGTCATAACCTGTCATAAACTCCCTCAGGATATCCGTCTCGAAGTCTAGTGAGAAGGAGATGAAAACAGGAACCTGTATCCGATGATGGTTGTTATATGGTTTGTTCTTGCGATAGTAAAGTACTAGTATGATACAACAATTAACGATCCTGATGAAAAAAAGCAAAAGACAACAATTATCAGTACAGATGATGGAACGTGGATTCCAATGGATAATAAAAAAAATATGTGTTAGCAGATGATACAATCACCCCCCTCGGACTTGCCCAGTCGAGCTTCTAATCTAGCCCGTAGCTTCTCGTCTGGTCCGATATATGGGTTGTTCCTAGCGAAAGTAACAAAAACGTATCAGACTGGTCCAGAAAACGAAGGCAGAAAAAAAAAACTTACTGATACTGTAAATCCGACCCCCCAGCCGTGCTCTCCTCCAACGAAACGATGATACACCTCCCCGGAGACCCTCTCCTCGGGGCTTCTAACGGCTGACTTGATTTCAAAACCAGAGAGATCGGAGGATGGCTCTGCTTCCCAGAAGGGTTGGAATTGGATGAAGTGAGGCCCATGGAGGATGGGAAGCGGAAGGGCGTCAGGAAAGGAGACGGAGACGTGGGCGGTGGTGCTGGCGGAGACTTTTCGGGCGTGTCGATGGGGGTCGGATGTGGAGATGAGGTGGAGAAGGCGTCGGGGATGATGATGCGGGCTTGGACATGTGAGGGAGGACTGGTTTCGACGAGGGATAGTGAGATACACCACGAGCCTGCTCGAGGTTCGCCTGTAACATTCCTTCTAGGTTCTGGAGCGATGAAGAACGCGAGACGCCACATCCGGCCTGAATGAACGAGAACATTAGTTTTGGGAAATAGCTCGAAAAGAAAGAAAAGAAGAAGAAAAAAAAAAAAAAACACGAAAGACGAAAACTTACTTCGAGCAATAAATTCAAGCGCGATTTGTTTTGTTACCACCATTCGTTTGTGGAAATGTGGTATGACAAAGTTCACAGCGAACGAGCCTCCTCCTTCTCCGGGTATATCCTCCAGCTCAATCTCGTCAGGCGGTATCGTTCCTCCTAACAACATCTGGTCCGCCCCCGACACAGGCGCGAACTCTGGTGACAACCTTAACCGTTGGAACAAGGTCTGATCGGAGGTGGCGAGACACGCCAGTCTGACCTCTGTGATCGTCTCTTGCTTCAGCGGGGTGGCGTATGATATGAGTGCAGTGAGAAGGTCAGGACATTGGACGTCCTCCGTCTCCTGATGCTCGTCCGGCGGTCGTTTGACGATGGCCCAGTAGAGTGGTGTGTGTTCTTCGATGGACCGTTCTTGAAGTATAGAAGAGAAGGAAAGCGAGTGCGTCGAGCATGCCTCAGAACAACTCTGGAGTATACCCGTCGCGGCAGATGAGTTGGTGATGTACTCTTGGATCAGGTCTCGTACGAGACCAAGGACGGTGTTCCTGACTTCACGCGCCGTTCGCGCTTCCAGGGAGAATATTGGGAACCAGTTCGTTCCAGTTGCGCGTGCTTTTCCTTTCTTGTTGAGCGACAAGGACGTGGTCGGGGAAACAGGTGGGGATTTTGGTGGAAGTGGAGGGGGCGAATCTGGCGGTGATGGTACGTGTTGCTGGTTGTGATTGTACTTGCGATCGTGAGTCGCTGGGACACTGGGGCCTGCTCCTGGGGCGGAAAGCAATGTATCGTACGACGGAGGTGCATCGAGGGGTATAGGGTCATCGGGAGGTGTCTGCTTGTCGATGATCATAATTATCAAAATTCAGAGAGGCGCTTTCCCAATGAAGATTCTTGGATTGTTTATGACTCGGATTTTTGAAAGTCTTTGGGGACCTTCAAGCTACTGCGGATGGCTGCGACGAACGACAGCGAAACAGCTGCGCACCGAGCCCTTGCTGATGGTCTGGTGGGAATAAATGGTACTCGGAGACCGACGACCAAGGGCGGACATCCCCAAGCGACTCCGAGTGGCGATGCTGTACCTATAACACCCATGTGATGACGAAGCTTATCAACGCGTACTTGGGATTCTGGGAATAGAATCAGCAAGTATCAACAAGTCAAACCAGGGGGCCGAGGACAAAACGTTACTACAACAAGTCCAGGAGGAGAGGGAGTCTGCTCATGAGAGAGAAAAGTCTGAAGCTGAAGCTGAAATCCAAGTTGAAAAGGAGGGACAGGGCCGTGGAGGCAGTTGAATATTTGAATCCGGATCAGCCTTGTAAAAGGCCAGCAGCCACATTGAAAAGGTCCGTTTCTTCGAAATGAAAGCTGAGAGAGAGGGAGGGAGAGAGAGAAAGAACGGTAATGGACTTTGTCAGACATAGAGAATGGCGAAGCGCGATGTTTCAGAGAGAGTCTGTTTGCCACATACATATTCAGCCATATAGCCTCGTTTTTCTCTCTCTTGGAAAGTGCCAGAGCGGACTGGAATCTCAATCAAAAAAGGACTCATTCAAGTACAGGTCGAGAAATGTGTGTAAAATGCAAGAAGGTCGAAGAGTGAAAAGAAAAGGAACTCCTACATCAGGGTTTGCGATAGCAGGCCGGAAGGATGGAACCAGCCATTTTTTAAAAGGGCTGTAACAGATACAAATCACCCCAACCTCGTCTTCTTCCGCGCCGAGGTACTACCAGATGTCTGACCTGGATAATGCCCGCCACCACTCAAACTCGCAAAACTGGCAGAACTTCCGGGCTTCGAATGCGACTGACCAAAGGGTACAGGCAGATGACCGTGTCCTTGATGGGAGGTGTTTTGTGGGAGAGGCATCATGGAAGGTGCGTCGTCTTGAGTGATCCTTCTCTGTGGAGGGAGTTGGTGAGGGGGACCAGTTTCGAATGCACTGTGCCGTAGAATTAAGAAATGGGAGAAGGGGAAGTAACTGGATGGACGTACTTCTGTGTTGGTCGTGGTTCCTCATGGAACCATTTATGATTCAAGGCATCTTTGGCCGTGAGTCGGGTCTCGGGATCGTAGATGAAGAACAGTCGAAGGAGGTCATACCCAGAAGGGGTTCTCAATCTCGAGTTATACCATTCATAAAAACGATTCGTGAAGCTGCATTATGTTGAGGATGATAAAATGGACAGAAAAAAAGAAAAAATCATACTGGTCAAGTCGTTTCATATTTTGGTATTCTGGCATATCAACCAAACCCGGCCAGTCTTTCTCCTGCGGTGTCCCCATGACTTCCAGGATCTTGAGAAACTGGTCCCTTTGGAACGGGACATTCTTCTTTGAGTCCAACTTGGCCTCCTCTCCTTTAAAAATCGGACGCAGGCTGACCAACTCGGCCATGACACAGCCAACAGCCCAACAGTCGATGGCTTTCGTGTAATGCTTCGCACCGAGTAGGAGCTCCGGCGCACGGTACCATATCGTGACCACCACTTTGTCTCCAGCGAACAGGGGTTGGAGGGGCTCGTAGATGAGACGGGCAAGACCCAAGTCGCCGATTTTGATTACTCCGTTGGAGGTGATGAGAATGTTGGCGGGTTTGAGGTCGCGGTGGAGGATGTGGCATGAGTGGAGGTAGACGAGGCCGTTGATGAGTTGGTAAACCATGGATTTGAGGACTCCAAGGCTGATTTGAGTTCGGAGGGTTTGGGAGTGGTGATGGATAACTTGCTGGTTCGAAATATAAGTATAACTCTGTGGGTCGGAATGATTGGCACGTACAAGAAAGTCGTGTTCTGCATATTCAAAGACCATGAATATAGACTTTTCCTCGAGAATGACTTCTTTGAGAGCAACGACGTTCTCATGGTGAATTTCTCTATTCAACTACTTCCAACCATAAGTCGTCATCCACTTTATAATTTAATGACACACACGTACTGCAATTTCCCTAATCGCACTCTGGCTAATTCCAGTGTACGTGACGACATCTCCTTCCTTGTCCGGTTTGAATTTCTTTATCGCATGAATCGTGCCCTCGTCCTCCAAGCTCTGGGCCTTGTATACGCGACCATAGGTACCACTCGAGATGAACCCAAGAATGTTGTATTTTGAGGAAACTGAGCGATGACTTCGATCCCGTCTGGAACGGTAAACTTGCATGGGGTCATGCTGCAAAACGCTTGTAACCCATTCGTCTAACATGGTGTGTGCTGCTGAGGTGCATGGCCGAAGGCCACTGTCGCGGTGAATGTTTCAATAGAACCAACGAGAGTTGTGGTTAGGATCAAAGCTTGCCCTTAAGTCCGTGGGACCGCAGGTGGAAACTTTTCGATATATTTTCCTAAATCTTGGACGTCAGACAAACCTGAAGAGATTGGAAGAGATACATACAGAAAAAAAAAAAAAGTTCAAGGCCACCATATAACGATGGAGGTTGATGAAAGAAACTGCGAAGGACTCCGAGAAACTAGGGGGACCGGCTTTTAACGGGCCGGTGATCGATTACCACGTGATCACTCTAAGGGTCTACCTTGTCCTGTTCATTTGCTCTCCATTTCAGATTTCCACACAAACTATATCCCTCTCGACGGACCACGATGTCGAAAAGAAAAGTATCCTACTATTATGATTGTGGGTGGTCTAAATTGGTCTGACCTCGAGAAATCCGTCTTTACTGACCAGAAACCCTAGCGGACGTTGGAGCGTACACATATGGCTTGGGCCACCCAATGAAACCACATCGGATACGCGTAACGCACGACCTGGTCACCGCATACGGGATGCTTGACAAGATGCACATCCTAGTCAGTGCTTTAGTCTTTCTTGTTTGCTTTAAACTCACCCCCAGGCGTTTGAAATGGTGTGCAGAGACCTACCCGAGCGACACCAGAGGTTATGAGCTCGTTTCATACAGACGAATATGTCAACTTTCTGCACAAGGTTACCCCAGAGACAGCGGAGAAGATGTCGAGTGGCGGGACGCGATGTGAGTGTCTCATCTCTGCTCAGTTCCTCAAAGACTGTAGTTTCACTGGTGATAACCAGTTTTTGCTCAGTTTTTTTTTTTTCTTTCGACAACTTTATGGCGTGGTCTTTTGACTGATTTTATCTTTCTTGTCGCATAGTTCTCGTAGGGGATGATAACCCAGCATTCGAAGGAGTTTTTGAATTCTGCTCCATTTCGGCGGGTGGGTCAATCGGTATGTGTCCTTGATCCATCTGTATTGTGGGCAGTGTGGATTCTCACCCATAATCACCATCTTTCCTTCTTATAAAGGTGCCGCTCAACGAATAACATCAGGAGCTGCCGATATCGCCATAAACTGGGCCGGAGGACTGCATCATGCCAAAAAACGCGAAGCGTCAGGTTTCTGCTATATCAACGACATCGTCCTAGGGACTCTGGAGCTTCTGCGGACGTACCCCCGCGTTCTGTATATCGATATTGATTGTCATCATGGTGATGGTGTCGAAGAAGCATTTTATACCACGGACCGCGTTATGACGTGCAGCTTCCATAAATTTGGAGAATACTTCCCTGGAACCGGGAGTCAGGAGGATAGAGGGAGAGGGAAAGGAAAGGGATACGCACTCAACGTACCCTTCAAAGATGGGATTACAGATGAATCCTTCAAAAGCGTTTTTGAACCTGTATGCCTTCCGTCATTTTGTTCTCGTTATCTACTCACCCCCAGTACAAGGTCATCGCTCGTGTGCTCGAGGTTTTCAGACCGTCAGCTGTGATACTACAATGTGGATCAGATTCACTGGCGGGAGATAAATTGGGCTGTTTCAATATCACCATGAAAGGACACGCCAACTGCGTGCAATTCCTCCGAAAACAGAACATTCCGCTCATTCTCCTTGGTGGTGGAGGCTACACGGTCAAGAACGTCGCGCGAACGTGGACGTACGAAACGGCCTGTGCGCTCGGTATCGAAAACGAGATCGACCCCAACTTGCCTTGGAATCAGTATTTTGAGTGGTTTGGTCCGAGGTATAGGCTAGAAGTCCCGGAGAATAATATGGAGGATTTGAATGTGAAGGAAAATTCGTTGGATATGGTTCGGTTCGTATTTTTTTACCTCCTTCTTTGTTCTGTATTAACGAAATCTCCATTCAGAGAGGTTGCTTTGGAGCAATTGCAGCAGCTACCTTGTGCGCCTTCTGTTCAAATGCAGGATGTACCCAGAGAAAGCCTTCGACAACATCTAGGATTTGGCAGAGATGATGAAGGAGGCAGGGATGAATTAGACGAAAAGCTGGCCCGTGAGTACCACATGTTGTCCACTTTTATCCTATCCTTACTGTTCTTCTCGGGAATTAGAACACGCCCGATACCTTTATAACCTGCAGGGAGGAGACGAGACCACAGACGAATCCGAAGAGTCTGACTGGGACTCAGAAGACTCAAGTTCAAGCACAGGGGGTCATTGGCGTAACAGCAACTCCCGACGCTCTGTATCCGCCTCCCGCGTAAATGGCAATAACGGCCGACACTCAAGCCAACAGCCACGATACCGCGGCGCCTCCGAGAAGAGAAGGATGAGTCTGCTCACGGGGCAGTACTACGACGTCCCGAGCAACGATGAGGAGTATGCTCATTATGATTCGTGTGGTGCAGCGAACGAAGAAAGGAATACGAAACGTCGCTTTTTTCTTAGTGGGCCTGGGGTGGCTGGTGGGTGGGATGATCTTGGAGGTGTGGATTCGAGTGTGAAGGCGCGAACACGGATCGTGAATGGGTTCATGAATGGGTATGCACAACATGATTTGGTGCCCCTAATGGAGAGAAGCAGAGACGGAGAGGATGGCGAGGACGATGATGATGAGGAAATGTCTGTTGATTAAAAGCTTCGAGGCATTTGGATGGCAAGTTTTTGGCCAGATTTTTTGTAGGCCTTTCGCTGTGCGACGATGCGCCGGTTGGTGATGTTACATTATTTTGTGGTCTTTTTAGACGTTTATGTAGTGTATGTATTTTTAATATATGTGTGTATAATTTTGTACGTAGAAAATGAAATTGTTCAACTGGTGTTGGTGCTGGCCTTGGACAAATTCTGGCACAAGACCAACTAAACAAGAGCGGAATCAGTTTGGGAATACTTTTTGATCCTTTCCCTTTCTCGTCTACCATCTAACTTGCGGCCCTCACCTTTTCCCCTTCGATTCTGTTCTTGCTTTATTCAAGCATCGAAAGCCTACGCTATATAAAATTCTTGCTTGATGTTCAAAACAGGGGTCAAAGAAAATTCTTCCGAATCGTTCTTATCTTGACAATGGTCAGATAAGACTTGTCGTCACAGGTTTTTGGAAATGTTTGATTGCTTTTATCACAAAGTTAACTCCATGATAACCTCCAATTTACCATGCCTAGAATGAACCTAGCTCTTGCCCAGCTCATCGCCTTATCTTCGGCACATTGTGGACAGAACACTAACATGATCATGGTGGGATCCATTGGGTTCTGAATCCACGTCTCGAGTAGGAGGACATTTTATGACGAACTTTGAACTTTCAAGAAAAAATTGTCGAAGACACGCCAACCCACCGACGTATGACATTCCTCGAGAGTACCAGGCACTGCGCCCGGGGGATGGAAGCCTATCAACCTATCGGCAATGCGGAGCGCCTTTATCAATTCATTATCTTCGACTATCTCCTTGATGTTCTCTCTGCTCTGTGTCGCGGGATGTGCCTTTTCTTTAAATACACGGTATGACAGATCTGTGGGTTAACCCATCACTCCTCTGAAGATTCCGACTCTCGAGGGGGAAAGGAAGCCAATCCCCTTTACATCACTTTTGACACAACCACAATTCGGTTGCAAGTGCTCGAGAACTCTTCTCGTTGCCAGTTCATCTCTTTTACCACTTTCCCTCACCCCGCATCGCTGCCATGTCATCGACACCGTATGTGCACGCTCAGCCTCAAGCTACCTCGCCACCTTCTACCTCTTCACGACTAAAGGAAAGAGCTTCACGTATCAAGACGAAGTTCACCACCAAGCAAGGCTGGGTGGGTGATTATGATTATGCTTGGTGAGTAGCTTACTTCTCAGTTTTCCTACCTTCGTTTGTTGATTCTGAATTTGGACAGGCTATGCACACCACGCCTTCCTTTCATGAAGCAAGGGAACAGATTGCCCCCCTTTTACGCTCTTGACGCCGATCTCCCTCTCGTACTCGCCATCTCAAGTGGGCTGCAACATGCTCTGGCGATGTTGGCTGGTCTCATCACTCCCCCTATCATCTTCGCCTCGGCACTGAACTTGGACGCCGCAACATCAGCGTATATGATCTCAGCTTCACTTATCGGTTGTGGTACGTTTCTTTTCAGGCGATTGGTCGTAGGAACCTGCAATTGACGGTTTTTTATAGGAATAATGAGTCTGGTACAGATGTCGCGGATTCACCTTTTCCGCGGGTATTATCTTGGAACAGGACTTATCACTGTCGTCGGGACGAGTTTTGCCACACTATCAACGGCCAACGCGGTATGCATGACCCGTCAACTATTTCCTCGAATGCCTTTTAATGCGGAGAATTACATAGATTTTCAATGCGATGTATAAAGATGGGACTTGTCCGATGATTACAGCGGCGGATGGGACACTAACTCGAGGACCTTGTCCTGATGCCTATGGGATGGTTCTAGGTGCGTTTTCTCCTGCTGGTGTATTTAAACAAACACCTTGGGCTAACTTTTTCAAAAGGGACATCTCTCGTCTGTTCATTCCTCGAAATTTTTATGTCCTTCTGTTCTCCGAAAGTGTTAAAGAGACTCTTCCCCCCTCTTGTCACTGGTACGTCCCCTCTGGTTCACTCTTTGTGTCGTCGTACTAATGGCTGGTTGCAGGAACTGTGATTTTAATGATTGGTGCTTCGCTCATTGGAGCATCCGGCATCGCCAACTGGGGTGGAGGATCCAACAACTGTATTTCTCGTCCCGAGACGGGCATTTTCCGTTTGTGCCCAACCATTTTTGCTCCTCGACCACTTCCGTATGTTCCTTTACTCCAATCCACACCCTGATCTCTTTTGCTGATACTTGGTGGACATAGATGGGGCTCGCCTGAATTCATTGGTCTCGGATTCCTATCCTTCATCACTATCATTCTCACCGAAATGTATGGGTCACCTTTCCTCAAAAATATCAGCATCATCGTCGGCTTGGTCGTTGGATGCATCGTTGCTGGTGCTGCGGGTTATATTAGCGATTCCACGATCAAGAGTGCCCCTGCTATCACTTTCCTCTGGGTCCATACCTTCAAAATCGGTGTCTATCCTCCTGCTATCCTACCAATGTTGGCTGTATATGGTTAGCCGTACTTTCTCCCTTTAACAACAATCTCTAAACTATGTCGATTAGTGTCTCTTGCCATGGAAGCTATCGGTGATATCACAGCATCAGCCGAAGTCTCTCGTCAAGAAGTCGTCGGCGACGTATTCGACTCTCGTATTCAAGGCGGTATCCTCGGAGACGGCATTGGTGGATTCCTCTCGGCCCTCTTCACAGTCACCCCACTCTCGACGTTCGCGCAAAACAACGGTGTCATCGCTATCACGCGTTGTGCAAACAGAGGAGCGGGACGGTGGTGTTGCTTCTTCCTCATCCTGTTTGGCGTCCTTGGAAAGCTTTCGGGTGTCTTCCTCGCTATTCCGAACCCGGTGCTTGGGGGTGTGACGACCTTCTTGTTTGCGAACGTCGCTGCGTCGGGTATTCGTGTCATTGCACATATCAGGTTCACGAGAAGGGAGAGGTTTATCCTCTCTGCGGCGCTGGCGTTTGGTGTTGGGAATCTGTTGCATGCGGATATCTTCGAACATCTTTTTGAGGGCGTGAAGAGCCCTAATAAGGGACTACAAGGGCTCTTTGACTCTATCACTATTATCCTCAGTACACCTTGTGCGTCCTTTTTTTTCGTCTTTTTGTTTTGTCGTTGGCTGATCAACATCTTCCCTAGTCCTCTCATCGGGTCTCGTGGCTGCTATTCTCAACCTTATACTCCCTAAAGACGAACCGGAAGGGACTGACCAGCTTGAAACTTCGTCAGTAGAGGAAATCGATGTCGAGTCTCAGGATGATAAGAAACATTAAATCATGAAAAACCATTCAAGTTCTGACGATCATACTTCACGTTTATAACATATCTACCTTTTAGGAACTAAAACGATACCTAATACCTTATTTCTGTCACCTACATGTATTATGTATATCACCACAATACTTTCCTTGTTTCCAACGCGCCTTGAGACCTTCCTGCTATCATATTCTCTGCCAGTGGAATTCATGATTATGACCAGTTTGGGTTGACAAAACACGATGACATAAACACTGCCCAGGTTCATCTCTGTTTGGGTGAGAAACAGGTAAATATTTATTGAAATTATGTAAATAAGCACTGTTTTGCACAGAAACATATATCCTGTGCGTTGCAAAAATATTCTGCATATATATTGCCTATTAGTAGCG
>JAIFHD010000904.1:0-14740 GCA_019721455.1 Psilocybe mexicana
AAGGTCTTCCCGCTCTCTTGATGGCAACAACGCTCAGACTAAATCGATGGATATGTGTCAGCCGACAACGGCGAGATGGATAGAGTGTGGTTACATACCTTCACACATGGCCCCCAGAGACGTTCATCACATTGGTCTATGCGAGATGGTGGCGAGGTGTTGATGAGCGGCAATGATGGGAAGGGGTTGGAGAGAGGAAAGAGATCGTCAGTTAGCTTGAGCTCGCCGTGGATAGTAAGGCGAGTAATCGACTTACCTCTCAAGCGGGGTATGGAAGGAAGATGAGAGTACAGCAAAGAGATACTCTCTGGGTTGGATTGAAGAAACGGGCAGGTTTATATCTTCACGTCCTTGTGTTGGCATGTTTGGGTCCAGACTCAGATCAAACGGGGCGGCATGCCTTCGGCTTCGGTGTCTTCCCTTCCACTAGAATGCATGGTTTGGACAACCTTCGAGGCTTTCCAGACTGTGGATACGTAATTTTGGAGTCGATAATGCATAGATCCAAACCTCCTCTGTGATAACCTCGTTTTTCTCAAGTAGAACCCGCAGCTCTGGCTCATGAAGGACGGAGCATTGGCCCGGCCGGCGTCTCACGGCATTGGTGGCTGAGTATCTACGGGCGGCTAACGACGACCCAGTTCAGGCTGATGCCTGCCCAATCTGACTCGGACGATCACAGTGCTGACTGGTTGTATTCCATCGATTTGATGATTTTCCCACTGGGCCTCTCAGGCCTAGTCGGAGACACTCAAAAAAGGTTCGCATTTCAATTCTCTAGCCTGAGATGGAGGCCTGACTCGGAATCGGACCTGACTTTCTTTATGTCAAAGTATGTTATTATCAATGGGTTTTCCAAGTTTATCTCTCTACAAGCGCTGTACCGACAATCTCCAATACAAACAGGCTATATTATCCCTCCCCTTTTTTTTGTCATGGGTCGACTTCTTTCAGAAATCAGCACAAGGTCCCGCGCACTTCCAGTCCAAGTTGCAATCACTGTCCTGGCTGCACTCCACATATGCATAGCTCTGGCTATAAGTCTTGGTGGTGTAGCACCACTCTGTCCCCGTGACCACGATACACCCCGCCCAGCAGTAACCTTTGTAGCAACCGCCCCTCTGTGGACCGCAGCGTTTGTTGCACGACCCACGGCACCCGACAAAGTCTCCCGATTTCCCATCATTACTGGCAAGGCTGCCTGGCTCATATTTCTCGCAGGCATCGAGGCACTGGGATAACGATCCCTCGACGCATTCGTCCCTCGCAACAACTTGCGAAACATCGTCTTTTGGAGCCGCGGTGCCAGCGTCGCTGCTGCGAGTAATGCAAGTGTCAATAATCATCTCCTAGGGAAGAAGTTCTGCAGTGGTCGGGGCACACTCACCCGGCCTGTGCATCAACTGAAATGCTGTCACCAGTCATGTTGACGTCCGGGCCATGCATTGGGCGCGCGACGACGTGCGTTGCGGCATGATGAGGCGCAGAGCGGGACATCGATTCGCCAGTGTTGGCGACACCAGTGTATCCCTTCCCGACGTCGGACGTGGGGGAACCAAGGTCTGATGTCGCTGTTGATTGTACGTTGACGTTCAATGCAGAAGCGCTAAGCGCCAAGCTGAGGCCTAATACGTCGTGGACTCGTGGCGGTGGCCCGCGGGTGTTCGAAACTCATGTTCACGCCAAAGTATGTTACTGGCGTCGCTGGATAGTGGGAGAGAGGCGGCGAGGACTCGGAGTCGCTTTAGTGGGACCGATAGGATACTCCCCCGGAGAGTCAGTCCACTGGGCCGAACACTACAGCGCTCAGCGAGCGGGCGATGGTCCTAGTATACTGGTACTAGGATATCCATCATCAAGCCTACTCACCACCACACTGATCTGAGACCTATTGGATGAATGGACGAAGGCCTGAAATATCCCATGCTTGCTTGACGCATGACACGACAGATTCGATGAATGCCTTGCCCCTAAGTTCCCCAAATTCGGATTCCAAATGGGGGACTATCGCTTAGTCATACCTAACCCCAACCCCACGCCCCGTCGCTCGAGCCTCGTGTTGTCAGTTGTCGAGTGTCACGCCAAGATTCTTTTCTGATCATCGACCCATCCATCTACCCTTCCTTCCTTCTCCTTGCTGCACTTTCGCCTTTACTTTTGACCCTAGGCGAAGTTTGCAGAAAACCTAGGGCCCTACCTACGCATCGCTCTGAGGCTCGGTTTTATTGAATATATACCCCCCCCCCCCCAAGGGCCGACAACGAAAAAGCGCAACCGCACCACAACACAACACAGCGAGCAGAACGAGGAACGAGAAGGCTACACACCACAGCACAGCACAGCACAGTACACCGCAATATTCACAATACCAACATCAATATCTATAACACAACGCACAACACAAACCTTCCAAAAACCCAACCAAACGGAACTTCATGAATGGCCTCAACCTTCCCCCAACGACCCATCTCCCCACCCCTTTCCCCACAACCCCCCGGCCTCCAAGAAGCGACGAAAAACAGCACCGCGGCGTGGCAGACGGACTTGGAGGCGCTGTTCCACCATGCGAAGGAGCGGTTCCCGGATGTGGTTTGGGAGCTTGTTGAGGATGAGGATGGGGATGGGGAAGATGGGTATGAGGGAGATGAGGGGATGGGGTTTAATGTGAATTTTAATGGGATTGGGAGGGAGAGGGAACGTAGGAGGGCAACGGGGAGTGGGGAAGCGAAGGAGGTGTGGGGGCATAAAGGTGATTTTTCTTTTCTTTTTTTCTTTTTTGGCATGAGATTGTGTTTTTCGTTTCGTTTCGTCATGTTCCTTTTCCTTTTCCTTTTCTTTTTCTTTTTCTTTTTCTTTTTCTTTTCTTTTCCCTTTTCTGTTCTCTTCCCTTTCTTTTTCTTTTTTCTCTTCGTTTTTCAAGTCTCTTTTATTCTATTATTCTATTCTCATAAACGACCCGCTAACCATCCATCCAAAAAAAATTCACAGCCATCGTCTACGCACGCGCACCACCAAGCTTCCAAAACAGATACTTCTCCTTCCGCTCTTCATCCAACCCAAACTCAAACGGCAACGCACAATCGCAATCGCAGCTCCGACTCCAATTACCTGGGGATGAGTCAACGCTTTCGTTGAGGTTGCTTGAATCTGAAGAACACGACCATGATCAGGACTTTGAGCATGAGCACCGGGGCTCGCCGTCGCCTTCGCAGACATACCACTCTCACTCTCAATCGCATTCTCATTCACATTCAATGAGGCCAACATCACCCTCCGCTCTCACCACTCACACTACCACCGCCAACGCAAACCCGAACCTACTAAGATTAACGACGAGCATCAACCCGTCGCTGTTCGCTGACGAGTTGGAGTACCTCTATACGGGCAAAGGGTTCGGAGAGGCGTTTGAGTTTTTGTTCGATTCGTCGGATACGAGGGAGAGGACTTTGGGGGACGGGCCTCTTGGGAATGGGCATGGGAGTGGGGTGGGGAACGGGCATGGACATGGGCATGCTGGGCCTGGGTCGTTATTAGGCTTGGGATCAGGATCAGGGGGAGGAGGAGGAGGAGGAGACGCGGAGTCCCTACGAATCGACAAGCTACGCAAAGACCTCGTGTTCATGTGGCGATCGCGTCTGTACTCGGACGTGCGGATCGCGCTGACGGGGAACTTTGGGAGCAGCAGCGGCGGTGGGCACCATGAGCACACGACGGCGATCTTTTCGTCCCATCGGTTCATCCTCGTGTCGAGGTCGCCGTATTTTTATAATGCGTTGATTGCGTGGCCTGGGACGACGGCGAGGGGGAATAGCAAGAATAATAATAGTAATAACAACAACCAACTGGTGGCCAACAACAATAACACCAACGAACCGCCGACACTCACGCTCCCCTCTCCACCCTTCACACCCGCATCACTGCACTTCACGCTAGGCTTCATCTACACCGGCACCCTCATCTTCTCCCACAGGTCATACGACCTCCAAACCGCGTTCGCGCTCCTCAAATCCGCACTATACCTCTCCCTCCCTTCTTTGCACGACGAGGTCCAGGCACGTATCGTCCAAGAAATGATGCACGGGCTCTTCCACGCGTTCCTTCCCTTCCCTGCGTATGAGGACCTGACGAAGGGACGGTGGGGGGGCGGGTCGGGTGGGGGTGGGTGTAGGTGTCGGCAATGCGCGAGACGGATGCCGAGGGTCCTGCTCTTCTCGTTGGAAGAGGACGTGAGGAACACGTGTCTGGAGCGAGGCGCGCGCAGGGGGATGGTAGGCCTCTTTGGTGAGGGGTGGTGTACGCCCGAGTTCGCTTCTCTCCCCGTCAAAGTCCGTGAATCGGTGTTGAAGGGTGTTAAAAAACGGACGACGGTCGGGAACGTGTTCGCGCTCCTCTGGGCGGCGGAGGGTGCGTTGGAGCGGTTGGGCAGGATCGTGGACCCCTGGTCCGAGGTGGTGAGAGAGGCGGTGGTGGAGGGGAGGAAGAACGTGGATGAGGTGATTGGGAGGGAGAGTGAGAGCTGTTTTGAGGGCGAGGATTGGATGGATGTGATGAGGAGGGCGAGCGAGGCGGCGGAGGAGGGGGGCATGGTCGGTGCGTTGGAGGATAAGGAGAGGGTTGGGTGGGTGATGGGGAGTGTGTTGAGAGGTCTCAAGGAGAGGTGGGCTGCTGTTGTTTATCAGGTTCGTTTTTCGTTTCGTTTCCACTTCCTTTCATCTCAATTCCCTAATTCTAACATACACCCATAAAACCAGACCCTCGTCTCATCCATCCTCCTTCGCCCGCACCCCTCGGACACCTCGGCGCCGTTTTTGCCGGTCTCGTCGTATCTGCACGCGCAGGTGGAGCAGACGCGTGTGGAGGTGCTGAAGTGGATCGCGAAGCGGTGGTTGAATATGAGGCAGGAGAGAGGGTTTGATGAGTTGGAGCCCTGGGCGTTGAAGGAGATTAGTGATCGTGAGTTGGGGTTTTCCTTTTCTTTCTTTTTTTTTTTTTTTCTCTTTTCTTTTTTTCTCTTTTTAAAAAAAAAAAAAAATCTTTTCTCTTTTTCCCTTTTCTACTCCGCATATATCAACCAACCTAACATCCCCTCCTACCAACAGACATCGAAGTACCCATCGACGACCTCCTCTCTCCTCCTTCCTACTCCTCCCAAAAGGCCTTATCAAGCACGCACACCCTCTCCTCACCCTCCCCCCTAAACTCAAACCCACAATCCAAAAGAAGCTCAGCCAACCTCCTCCACCACCTGCGACCGACTTCACAGCATCCGCACACGAGCAAAGCAGACGCGGACACGGAGAGCGAGTTGGGTGGGAGTATTAGGGTCAGTGTGTTGAGTCGGAGTGTTAGGGATAGGGAGGGGAGGGAAGGTGCGAGTAGTGTGAGGAGTTTGCAGAGAGGTGGTGCCGGTGGGGCGAGGTGTGTGAGGAGTGGCGTTGCGACTAGTACGAGGACGAGGACGGTGTCGGAGGTGTCAGATGCGAGTCAGAGTACGGTCTCTGCGATGCCTTCACGTTCTCAGGCCCGTCAAAGTCCTAATCCCAACTCCAACGCCAATGCCAATGGAAATGGAGAAGGGGACTCACCTGCGAGGAGGCTCGTGAGAGCTGTGAGGGAACGACGAAGCTCGAGGGAGAGGCCGGATTCCAAGTTGACGCCTACCCAGACGCCTGCGCAGGTGACGGTGCAGGTGGATGGTGAGAAGGTTGATGAGGGTGATGAGGAGGAGGAGGAGGATGAAGATGATATGTATGTGGATGACGTCAACACTACCGAGCAACAGGAGGAGGAGGGGGAAGGGGAAGGAGAAGAGGGAAGAGAACAGCCGGATGCCGAAGACGCCGATGTCGACGACCAACAACCAGAACAAGAACAAGACGAGACGGCCAGCATGACGAGCGAGGTCCCGTCTGTGTATCATACCCCTCGTCCGCGCACACGTCCTACCACCACCATTTCCTCTTCTTCCAATCTCAGTGTCAGCCGTACGCAGGGACATGGACATGGATCATCACCACTCTCGCCCGTCTTCCCTCCTATCCAGAAAACACTCATCACGAGAGCGTCGTTGGCGAGCGTCAAGTCTACGAGGAGCGGTGTGAGCGGAAGCGCGAGTCCGAGATTGCGAACGGGCTCGAACGTCAACGTCAGTCCGAGCACACCTGATACCAAATCCACGACGAAACCACGTTCGCTCGCGCCTTCTATCCGTACGACGCCTACCAGCACCGGATCGTCGGCTCGAAAAGCGGTGTTGTCTGGGACGTCGACGACTACCTCGACGACGGCGTCGCATTATTCGAGTGCGTTGGAACCTGGCGCTTCGAGGCCTAGTTCGAGGGGGAGTGCGTATTCGGTCACGGGAGGTGGACGGCTGGGGACGACGACGAAGACGGGTGCGGGGTCGAGGCCTGTGTCGAGGGTGTCGACTATCTCAACCACACGATCGATCTCTGGGGGGAAAGCTAGCAATAACAACAACAGACCGACGAGTACAGCGACGGAGACGAGCACGACGAGTACAGCGAGCACTTATCGGACTGCACCTGCACCTGCGCCTGCGAACCTGAACACACCGACACAAAGCCAGAGAGCGAGGAAGACGTCAGCTGCGTCGACGATGAGTGTGCGGAGCGTGCGGACTGCCGGTGGGGGCAGGTCGGCTGCTGGGTCGCCTGTCTCGACCACTGGAGGAGCTGCCACGAACGCGAAAGAGAGGGCGAGGAAGGTTTCTGCGTCAGCTGCGAGTGCGAGTCCGGTGGTGGGTAGGACGACGGCGACGAGGTCGAGGACGTTGTCTGCCAAGGGCGAGAAGGATAGTAAACTTAGCCCAACGACGACGACGACCAGAACGGGTGCGGCTGCGGCTGCTGGGAGAGTGCAAGCTTCCGCGTCGGGTGGTTCGACGTCTTCTGGTTCGGCTGTTGTGAAGAAAGGTCCTGTCACACCGACTACGACGAGGACGAGGACGAGGACGTTGTCGAACAAGAAGTCTGTTGAGGGTTTATCGGTTAGAGATAAGGCGAAAGGGAAAGGGAAGAAGGGTGTGGATGAGGGTAAGGGTGTGGATGAGGGTCTTGTTGTTCCGCCGTTGCCGTCGGTTCAACTGAAGGAGGAAGGGGAGGAAAACAAGGAGGTCGAGGTGGCGATGGAGGAGGAGGAAGTCAAGATGGAGAGTCCGATATCATCCTCGTCTCCTGAGGAGTTACCCGCCAAGGAGGATGATTCGACGTCGCCGATGGACGACGGACCGAGTGATGATGTGAACATGACCATGAACTCGAACATGAACGTGGAGGAGGAGCAGGAGGAGGAAGACACGACGATGACGATGGACGAGTTCTCTGGAGGCGACGCCAACGCTACTATCACTACCAACCACACTGGCAACACTTCTTCTTCATCGGCTTTCACGGAAACGACGAGCAGCACGATGACCGTCCGTCCGAAACCCCAAACCCAAACACACGAGCACGAGCAGCACGAGCAGCACGAACACAAGAAAACGAGCAGCTCGGCGTCGAGTTCGAGCGTGGCGACCTTCACGCTCGCGACGACGACGCGGAGGAGAGGGTCGACGGATACGATAAGGACTGTCAAGTCTTCTGGGCTTCCTGGGTCCGGTCCTGGGTCTTCTGGGGGAGGGAAGTCCAGGCCGTCTTCGCATCCCGATCAAACACAACAACGAGAAAAAGAAAAGGAAAAGGAACTACCGACGTCTCCTCCGCTTCCGCCACTGCCGTTGGTGAGCTCGCCGGTGCTTTCGAAGAAGTCGCAGAGTTCGTTGGTGTCTTCTGTGTCTTCTGTGTCAGCGGCGTCGTCTGGGCCGTTACCTGCTTTACCTGCTCAAATTCAAAGCTCGCCATCGCCAATCCCATCATCGCCTATACCCATTCCCATTCCCTACGCCCAACCACAACCACAACCCCAACGTACCCCAATCGACCGCCTCATCTGCACAGACCGGACACCGACGGGGGCGACGCTGGAGATCGGGATCCCGTGCATCATCACGTCGAAGAGACGGAGGTTCAAGGCGTATGTGAGGTATATTGGGGAGGTGGTGGGTGAGTGGGGGGAGTGGGTGGGTGTGGAGGTGCCTTTGCCTTTGCCGTCGTTGTCTTCTGCTGCTTTTGGTGGTGGGGGAGGAGGGTTTGGTGGAGGTTTTGGTGATGGATTGGATGGGAGCGGGATGGGGATGAATGTGAGCGTGATGGTGGACGCGGATGATAGGCAGTGGAACGATGGGACGTGGTGCGGGGTTCGGTATTTTGATATTGGGGGTACGTTGGGCGGAGCTGCTGGGGGCTCGGAGTGGGGGGATGAGTATGAGGAGAGGGAGAGGGATAACAGCAACAGCAACAGGCCGACGAGGAAGAGGAGGGTGGACGTTAGTGCTAGCTCTAACGTCTATGCATATGGGTCGTACGGCAGCAACTCTGGGTACGCTGGATACGCTGGATACGGCACGAACAACAACAACAACACGGGCAAAGGCCTGCTCAAGCGAGAGAGAGAGAGGGAAGGCGACCAGCTTAGCCTCTCGTCGTCTTCTGATCAGCGTGATAGGGAGAGGGAGAGGGAGAGGATGAAGAGGATGAGGAGTGTGAGTCCCGCTGTGTCTGATGCATCTGGTAATGGGGGAGGAGGGGGGTATAATATGGAGTCGAGGGGATTGTTTGTGAGGCCGCAGCAGGTGTTGTATGTCGTTGATGCTGTTGGGGTTGATTTGTGAGAGGGTTTTTTTTTTTCTTTTTTTTTTTTTTTTCGTTCTTTTTTCTTGGTTTTTTCGGTTGGTGGTGGTGGTGTTTTTGTGTGTTGTGGATAGTCTCTCTCTTTTTTTTCCCCCTCAATCGAACCAACACAAAAAAGGACTGCTGTTCCTTTCTTCTCCATCGTCATCCGTCCTTCTCTCACTCTCTTTTATGACCTTTTACGATTTTTTTTGTCTGTCTGGTTTGTTTCATAGTCGCTCTCTCCCTACCCTATTGTGCAATATCTTTTTTTTTCTTTTTCGTTTTCTTTCTTTTTCATCCATCCATCCCCTGCCCATCCGTCCATTCATTCAAGTTCTTAGATCTGCTTATACATCATTCTCGCCTCTCTCTCTCTGTCTCTCGTTTCCACTTTTTTTTTTTCCAGTCCTCCTTACAGTACGATAATTATAGAAGACCGGTTCTCTTTCTCTCTCTCTCTTTTTTTTTCTTTTGTGGTGTGTTCTTTGCTTCTTTCTTTCCTGTTCAAATTACATAGTACCTTTTGGAATATAAACATGACTCTCGTTTTCGTTATTATCGTCGTATTATAACTTACCTCTGTCTCTCTCTCTCTTTCGCTTGCTTTGTTTGTTTTTTTCTCGTCTTCTCAAGTCAAAAGTTCTACTTTTTTTTCGTAACTCGCAAAAATCGCTTTCAGCTCTGTCCAGTGTCCACCGTTCAACTCCTCCTTCTGGTTCGTTCATTCGTTCATTCATTAAATTAGGATAACTTGGTCGCATTCTCTCTGTTCTGAAATACCCATAATTCGTATACAAATTACTTACATTGATATGATAGTGGTTCATACATAGGGTACTCTTTTGCTTTAATAAAAAGTATATGTTCTATGCGTAAAAGGCTGTTCGAGAGTCGAGACAAGTTTGAGTTCGTTTCGTTTCTTGAGGAAACGGGCGGAAGAAGGGGCCCGGAAGTGAACATGCACGTGACCATTCTAACGGAGTCATCTTTTCAATTTTGGTTCTTTGCCCAGAAAAAAAAATATTTCTAATCTTATCGATTTTTTCGACGAAACTGGCCGTTCTTTCTTTCTTCCGCGGGACTTGTTCTTCTTTCTTTTCTTCTACTTTCTCTCGTCGCACGTATACTTGTTGCTGCGCTTCCCACACCCCTGCTGTTTCTCAGACTTTGAGATCGAGGTATAATACGAACAGGAATCTGTACAGATTCAGAGAGAGCTCTTTCCACACCACCACCACCACCACCATCCAATCACCAAACCAACTCACCAACAATCACACACCAACCATGGCCCCAGGATCACCACTTCCCACCGTCCCAGGGACAGACCCCTCCAAAGCCGTGCTGGAATCCTTCCGGATCGCCATCGCGCAGAAACTGGCGGATGCACTCCCACTGACGCTCGAGAAAGCGTATGAGGGCGTGGATTATGGGAAGAAGGGCGAGGATTTCACGGTGGCGATCCCTCGATTTAGGTTGCCTGGAAAGGTCGAAGAGACGGCGGCCAAGGTCATCGAAAAGGTGTGTTATCCGATCTTGTTCTCTATCCTTTCCCCCCCACCCGGTGTTTATGTTTATGACTCATATTCTTTTTACTTCAACCGTACGATGATATCTAGTTCCAAGCGGACGAATGGGTCGAATCCGTCGTCCTCGACAAGGCTTTCCTCCATTTCCGCGTCAACACCACCTCCATGATCCGAGAGGTCCTCAACCAAGTCGACGCTCTCACCCACTCCACCCCCTCCGGCAAGCCGGAGTACGGCGCCAATGAGCTAGGGAAAGGGAAGAAAGTGATCATCGAATACTCTTCGCCCAACATCGCGAAATCGTTCCATGTGGGACATTTGAGGAGTACGATCATCGGTGCGTTCCTCGCCAACTTGTACAAGGCGTGTGGGTGGGAGGTTATATCGATGAATTATTTGGGTGATTGGGGTACTCAGGTGTGTTTCTTGATTCCTTTTTTTGTTTTTATCTCCTTCTCGAGGGCTTACGTTATATATTTTTCTAAAAAGTTCGGTATGATCGCTACCGGCTACGAAAAATACGGCTCGCAAGAAGAGCTCGAAAAAGACGCGATCAAGCACCTCTTCGACGTGTACGTCAAGGTCAACCGAGACGCCGACGCCGACCCGAACGTCAAGGTCGAAGCCGCGAAGTGGTTCAAGCGCATGGAAGACGGCGACGAGGACGCGCTCAGGAACTGGCGAGTGTGGAGGGAGATGAGCGTCAGGAAATACGAATCAGAGTATGATCGACTCAATGTCCACTTTGATGTGTATACGGGGGAGAGCAAGGTCGGGAAGGAGTCGATGGATAAGGCGCTCGCGCAGTTGGAGGAGATGGGGTTGATTGTGGATTCGGAGGGCGCGAAGTTGGTTGATCTGGAAAAGTATAAACTTGGGACTGCGGTCGTCAGGAAGAAGGGTGCGTTTTCTACCTCCTCCTTCTCGGTGGATAATCATATACTCATACATCGACCTCGCAGATGGAACATCGATTTACCTCACTCGAGATATCGGCGGAGCCATCGAGCGATACGAACAATACAAATTCGACAAGATGATCTACGTCGTCTCCTCCCAACAAGACCTGCACCTCGCCCAATTCTTCAAGGTCCTCGAGCTCATGGGTTTCTCCTGGGCCAAGTCGCTTGTTCATGTAAATTATGGACTCGTCCAGGGGATGAGCACCCGGAAGGGTACGGTTGTGTTCTTGAATGAGATCATCAAGGAAGCGGGGAATGTGATGCATGAGCAGATGCAGAAGAATGAGGAGAAGTATGCTGCTGTTGAGAACCCGGAGGAGACGAGTATGGAGATTGGGATTACGGGTGTCAAGATCCAGGATATGGCTGCGAAGCGGTATGAGCGACTGTCCTTCTTGTCGTTCAAATCATCATTCTGACGACTTTCGATTTCCCTTCATCTAGGATCAACAACTACACGTTCAACTGGGACAGGATGAAATCCTTCGAAGGCGACACCGGTCCCTACCTCCAATACGCACACGTCCGACTCGCCTCCATCGGGCGCAAGAACCCACACCTCCTGCCTCTACCGCCCTCTTCGGAGATCGACACTTCGCACCTCGCGCAATACACACACGCGCGGGATATCGCCTTCCTCTTGGGGACGTACCCGGACGTGGTGAAGACGGCGCTCAAGACGCACGAGCCGAGCGGGGTGGTGACGTTTGCGTTCAGGTTGGCGCATGCGATCTCGAGTGCGTGGGATAGTGTGGTGGTGAAAGGGGAGGAGGATTTGGAGAAGGCGAGGGCGAAGATGTATTTGTATGAGTGTGCGAGGGAGGTGTTGGCGGCGAGTATGAGGTTGTTGAGTATTAGGCCTTTGGAGAGGATGTGAGTGCTATGAATGTTTCATGGAGATGGAGATGGAAATGGTATTCCAAGAACTTGAAAGACGAATATCCTGCTTGATTTTGTTATTATAATAGTGTATCGAAACTCATAATTTGCTGCTCACTCGACGACAAATGCTTGACATTCATTCTCAACATCCTCATCGTCTAAGTGGCGCATATCCTAAGTTTGCCACCTCGCTGCGCTTTGAGTTTGACCGTGACCTTGGCGAAGAAATGGACATTCGACAGGATGATCGACTCAGGTAGAGGTTGGCACAGCCTGAGTGAGCTGTTACAAAACCCCTCCATATCTTCTCCGATGACTGTATAGCAAGACTCGGGCCTCACTCAGACACTATTTCCTAGTTCCATCCACCGCCACGAGTCCACGACGCAGGCCTCAGTCCAAATAGCTAGGCTATGATTTTGTGACATTGACATTCTTACTGTCGGTTTGTGGGACTACTTAGTGGGAAAGCGGCGAGGAGTTGAGTCAATACTCACAGGCCTATAGTCCACTGTCTACTACTCTTTCGTTCCGATTTGCCCATCCTTAATCCTCAACATCGAACGTCGACAGTAAGTGTGATGCGCCTCTTGATACATTAGCGAGCTAGAGGATGGAGGTGGCCATTGAGACACGACAAGGGAGACCAAAAGTCTCTCTTGACGTTTTCTGGCGGAGTTGGTCAACTACTCATTTTGCTCTTCCCTTCATTGGCAAGCAACGCCTCTCCGGGGCTATTTGATTTCGAAGAATGCCTTCAAAAAATAAAGAGACAGAAAACGACGGTGGCAAGACGTTGGTCCCAGTCAGAAATCGCATATAAGGCAGGGCAGAGGTGAGGTAGGATGCAAGAACTCAAGCTCTTAATATCCAATCCTCAAGGCCTCACATCGCATCCAGCTCGAATATCCTCTGTACACAAAACAGACAAAGAAATGCTCTTCGCATTCAAAACCTCGCCTCCCTCGTCGCCCTCAGCATGGCGCTTAGCGCTTCTGCATTGAACGTCAACGTACAATCAACAGCGACAGCAGACCTTGGTTCCCCCACGTCTGATGTCGGGAAGGGATACACTGGTGTCGCCAACACTGGCGAATCGGTGTCCCGCTCTGCGCCTCATCATGCCGCAACGCACGTCGTCGCGCGCCCAATGCGTGGCCCGGACGTCAACATGACTGGTGACAGCATTTCAGTTGATGCACAGGCCGGGTGAGTGTGCCTCGACCAGAAGTTCTTCCTTAGGAGATGATTATTGACACTTATATTACTCGCAGCAGCGACGCTGGCACCGCGGCTCCAAAAGACGATGTTTCGCTTGTTGCGACTCGGAGGGACGAATGCGTTGAGGGATCGTTATCCCAGTGCCTCGATGCCTGCGAGAAATATGAGCCAGGCAGCCTTGCCAGTAATGATGGGAAATCAGGAGACCATGTCGGGTGCCGTGGGTCGTGCAACTATCGCTGCGGTACAAAGAGGGGTGGTTGCTACAACGGTTACTGCTGGGCGGGGTGTATCGTGGTCACCGGGACAGAGTGGTGCTACACCACCAAGACCTATAGCCAGAGCTATGCGTATGAGACGTGCAGCCAGGACAGTGACTGCAACTTGGACTGGAAGTGCGCGGGACCTTGTGCTGATTTCTGAAAGAAGTCGACCCACGACAAAAAAAAGGGGGGACATCACTGCGAGGGATAATATAGCCTGTTTGTATTGGAGATTGTCGGTACAGCGCTTGTAGAGAGAAAAACTTGGAAAACCCATTGATAATAACATACTTTGACGGAAAGAAAGTCAGGTCCGAGTCAAGCCATCTCAGGCTAGAGGATTGAAATGTGAACCTTTTTCGAGCGTCTCTGACTAGGCCTGAGGCCTGAGGCTTCGGCGTCAAGGCGTCAAGGCCCAGAGGGGAAACCATCAAATCGATGGAATACAACCAGTCAGCACTGTGATCGTCCGAGTCAGATTGGGCAGGCATCAGCCTGAACTGGGACGGTCATCGTTAGCCGCCCGTAGATAGTCAGCCACCAATGCCGTGAGACGCCGGCCGGGCCAATGCTCCGTCCTTCATGAGCCAGAGCCGTGGGTGCCACTTGAGAAAGACGAGATTGTCAAAGAGGGTGTTTGGATCTGCGCATTATGGACTCCAAAACTAGATATCCACAGTCCAGAAAGCCTCGAAGATTGTCCAAACCATGCATTCTGGTGAATGGGAAGCCGCCGAAGCCGAAGCCATGCCGCACCGTTTGATCTTGGTCTGAACCCAAACATGACAATACAAGGACGCGAAGATATAAACCCGCCCGTTTCTTCAATTCAACCCAGAGAGTATCTCTTTTCTGTACTCTCATCTTCTTTCCATACCCCGCTTGAGAGGTAAGTCGATTACTCGCCATACTATCCACGGCGAGCTCAATCTAACTGACGATCTGTTTCAACCCCTCTCCGACCCCATTCCATCATTGCGGCTCATCGACACCTCGCCAACATTTCACATAGACCAATGTGATGAACGTCTCTGGGGGCCATGTGTGAAGGTATGTAACCACACTCTATCCATCTCGCCGTTGTCGGCTGACACATATCCATCGATTTAGTCTGAGCGTTGTTGCCATCAAGAGAGCGGGAAGACCTT
>JAIFHD010000919.1:0-17608 GCA_019721455.1 Psilocybe mexicana
GGCGGTCTTCCAATTGCCTGTACTATTGTAACATCTCCTGGATGAATGGTTGGCGAACGAGATATCAATACAGGACCTGAAAGATATATTGTGCCCCCATTTAGAGGCTTGATACAGGCAAAAATTTCTTTTGGTTGGAGGTGGCGGTGAACATCGGCTACGCCAACGAGTGTCCATGCATTAGGAATGGGGATGCGAGCCTTGGTCTTGAGAAGGCGAAGGACATGGTTGATTGAATATTCCAACATCTTTGCATAGAATTGATCGTCTGGAATACTGCTGATACCCAGTTTCTCGAGAGAAAGCATGACTGAAGGAATCCTGAAAGAGGCCCCAAGTCCATGAGCCTGGAGAAGAGATGCCGCCTGACCGAGTGACTTCGCCGCATCTTTTGTGGCACTCACTGCCTTGTCCTGATATTTCTTGAAAACCTCATATTTCACCCCGAGGCCTTCAAGAAGCATGATTAAAGGGCGATTGAGATAATATGGTGCTGGTCGATCAAAAGCCCTGGCTATCTCGATGACATTGGTGTTTGGTGCTTCGAATTTGACCATTGAGGGTCTCAGGTTTATGAGAAGCCCGCTCAGTTTATGATCCACAGATAACATTCCTTTGGATCCCATGAGACGAATTTGATAAGAGCTTGGAGGTGGTATTTGAGTTCTCTTTCCACGTCGTTTTGTCGCCTTTAATTGTAACCATATTTCGCGTGCTAAATCCTTTGACAGCGTCCCAACACCATCAGTGAAAGTGTATTTTTTATCGGGGGTGCATATGTCCTGAGCAATGATGATTTCTTCAACTTCGACTCTGACTGCATCGGTTGCTGTGAAAGCCTGCGAAAGACGGGCAGCGTACCGAGCTGGGCAGAACATAAGCTGCCTATCCGTTGCTAATCCATGGAAATTTCCAAGTCCGCGTATAATGACACCTGCATCGACGTAGCCAGCCTTTTGATCTCTGAATGGCTTTATGAACCTAAATTTTTGCCTCTCAGAAGATGAGCGGAATCAAAGGAATAAAAAATTATACCAGACTGCATGTTCCTTGAGCGCAGATTGGGAATAGGCCAAAAACCTGAATGTTCTACCGGCAATCTTCAGGCCTGGATACTTTAAGAAGGGGCCGACGCGGTTACGAATGAATTGTGGGCCATCTATCTCGCGATCGAACCGATACTTCATTTTTCCTTCATCAACAAAAGTAACTCGCAGAAAAGATTCATGATGTTGTGAGTCATATGCTCGTAATACGCGATTCGACCTTTCAGGAAGAGGGCCGTCCAAAAAATAGGATGTTGGTGTTACGTGGACATGATAAGCGTCATAAAGACTTCCATCACTTGGCTTCAAAACGGCGAGATCCTTGTGTTTGCCCACTTCTTTCTGGGTTTCTAGAAGGCATTTGAGCAGAGCGGATTCTTCTGTGTCCTCTTCGTCGATGTACATGGCCTTGACTTTGGCGCCAAATTTTCGCAAAACTGTTGAGGCAAAAACCTTGCCTTGATCATCTACCATGCGATGTATGTGTGGGATCAGTTCGAGCATCTCGTTAACATCGACAGTCATTGCGCGGACAAGAGATTCCACTTGAAAGGCGACCGACCAATTCAGTCTACGAAGGTGTTGTTGGAGTTCGGTTAATGCAACGGCGGAAAAGATGAACCTTCTTTCGACTGGATATTCATGATCATCAATTTTGTTGAGTTGTGCTGTTTTGCAGAGGTGGCGAAATTCATGTAAATCCTGAGGCGAAGAACAGACAACCCGAAAAGCCAGTGAAGCATAAGGGGCGACCCGATCATGGCCCAAGATGGGCAAATATGATAACCTTTGTCGAAGTTTGGAGCTGGGTTCTTGATATTCATACGTTGGCGCAGTGTTTAGGCTGAAAACGATAGCTGCTTCACGTTGAAGGTAATACTGCACGACCATAAAATTTATGTGTGAGTATGATATAGCAATGAAATATGTCCTTCCATTGACATCGCGGAAGTCTAGGTTGATACGAAGTTCTCTTCTTTCGGCGTTAAATTGAAGTTTCGTTGAAGCATCGCATCGGTGTTCGCATTCAATAGAAAAAACATAGTCTCGACATTCCCATCCAAATTGGACCAATTCGACGGCGATACTACTGGTAGCGAGATGCGCGATGCGTCTGTCATGGTCGGCCTGAGTCCTTGGATCCACATAGCGTAGGAGTGTAATTTGTTCAACGACGTCGGGACGACCTTCTGGATTCCTGCGGCTCAAGGAGAACTGAATGACCTTTTTCCCAAACTTGATGGGGCGAGTAGACCCTGATCCGAATAAATCCAGAAAGCGGGAACCAATATGATAGGTCGGTAGTGTGAACGCGCCTGTTCTGTGGTGGTTGCGTTCTGGCGGTTTGTCTGGGTGGAGATGAACATGAAAGTTCATGGGTGTCGGTGAGAATTGAACGAAATGGGGACCGTGGAGGATGTTTGCCAACGCTTCTGTAAGATGATGTCTGGTAAATGACCAGTCGACGTTGGCCATGAAGAGCTCCATTACGATTACGAGGAAGAGAAGGTTAGAGATGAAGGCAAGAAGTGGGTCGATAAGCAGTTATATACACATGGAATCTTATGGCCTGGGATGCATAGGCGCTCAGAATCCTTGTCTTGACAAGAAAGGACAATCGTCGGACGGACTGAGACCGGACCCTCTCCGATAAGAACGTGACCATTATTTGGCACGAAAGGTTGGGAGAATGGATTTGATTTCTCTCTTGGCGAACTTGAGCCTGTCCTCTATCAGGCTCTGGGTGGGTGTTAGCTCTGTTGTAAAATGAATAGAAGACAAAAAGGACGAACGACGTCAGACAAGTGCCTATTGCGCTCGAATTCACTGCGAATCCAGGCGACAGTCTCTGTTCTTGTCACGGGGTCTGGGATGACTTTTATTGGGGCAGTTAACGGGCTGGAATATGGGAGAGGAAAGAAAGAAACCTTTGGAAGCCCTCACGGCATGGCGATATAGATTGATGACCTCCTGCTTGAGAATGAAATGTTTGAGTGTGAGGTTGTGCATGTTCTGGTGAAAGGGCCGTGGCTTGTATTTATTTAGAGACTCGCCGCAAATTGAGTTACCCTGTGATCGTTTCAAGGCCCGCGTTGCAAGCTTGTCCTCAGTCCTCTTCCTTCTCCTCTCTTTGCAAACACCACTGCCTCTTACTTCTGCAATCCAAACATGTCTTCTCCACCCATCTCTGCCCATCTTCTGCCCCCCTCAGCCCCCGCCATCTCAATCTCAGACTCCCCCGCAACAGCTGACAGCACCTTGCACACCCCCGACAATCCTGACCACCAAATCCTCTCCCCCCCTCCTCCCTTGAGAAAATATACCCGACGCCAACTCGTGGCTCTTTCTGCTTCTCCTCTAGTAATGCCACCCGCAAATATGCCTGAATTAAAAGTTTGGTTTGGGTAATTATCATGTTTTGCGATTCTTTTTGCCGTTTTTGAGACCTTTCCGTTTGCAGATCAGAGAATGAAAACGCAACGAAGAAGGACGATTCACCAACACCTCACACCGCCAGGGAACGACGGTGAGCTCAGAGACGCTTGTCCCCGACACCTTTGCTGACGTTGATACCTCCTTACAGCTTTCGCCGAGATGCTGATGATGGAGGTACACATATCTTTTTTCCACCTTTCCTAGCTCAATCCTAATGATTAATTCTGATAGACACAACTGCGAGACCATCCTTCCGTACAACCCTTTCGCAACCGTCTCAAATGGGCAACTTCAAGCATCAATCCTTGCGTTCCAGTGATCGTGACAGGGACAGGGACAGGGATAGAGACGGAGAGAAGGAAAGAGAACGCGACATTCGTGAAAAAGAAGGTCATGAACGTCTTCGACATGTAAGTCGTATATCTGTATTATCTTATCGACCCAACTTAAAATGTTTTGTTTTAAAAACTCAAGCTATCTGACAAGTTCGACCGTGACAGGCTTGCCCTTCCTCTGTCAACGGCAAGGAAGGAAAGAGAGACGGCTCCTCACCTCAATGCAAGCACCACGAGAACGACGCCTGTACTATCTTCAAACGCTGCTTCCCGCCGGGCAGATACTCGCGAAGCTGCCAAGAAAAAAGTTGGTGAGGCAAGCGAAGATTGGAGAAGAGGTGGATGCCTCGTCTCTAAGTATTTAATTCGATACTGACCTTTTCTTATATAACAGGCGCAGAACCTCGTTCTGGTCGTGAAGACCGTGAGTCCCAATCTCTTGTAATTGCAAAGATATTTCTACTCACAGACTTCTAGGTGCTGAAGGTGGTAGAAGGGAGGATCGAGATCGTGTCCGTGATTCATCTCGTGCTAAGCGCGAAGGATCTGTTACTCGTAAAGAACGGGAGGAACCACGGGATAAAACCCTACGAGGAGACAGGGATCGCGATGAGCAAAGACGGGACAAAGATCGCGAAGGTGAACCGGATGAAGATCCTCGGAGGTGGCGAGACGACGGCAAACGGGAAGAGCGACTGGCATCCTCACGCAGAGAGCGCGGTCGTGATAAAACCAATGCTGACCACGGTTGGGAAGGCTCAGGAGACAAACGCTGGACAACTGTTGATGATCGTGGATTCAAACGATCTTCTGCTCGTGACCGCAAACCTGGAAATGCAACAGACGAGGTCAAAGAAAAAGAAGACCGTCGAGAGAGAGAACGGGAAAAGGAGAAAGAGCCCGCCTGGATGGATAACTATGTTCCTAGCGAGTCTACTCCCGGCATTCTCGGCGGTCAGAGCTCAACAGGAGAATTGGATGGGATCCAGGCCTGGAAAAAGGGATTGAAAGAATCCAAAGATAAGGAAGTTGTTCTTTCAGTGTCCGCAAAAGAAACAGTGCTCGAGAAGCCTTTGGTGCCATCAAATTCAACGGAAAAACCTGCTATGGATGAAATCGCGATGTTCAAAGAAATGATGAGGAAAGAGGAAGAAAAGAAGAAGACCGGTACTGATGATGTCAAGAAAGAAAATATACTCAGCACTTCATCGAAAGCAGAGGATGCGTTGAATTTGGTTCCTCAACGCAAGCAAATTGCCTCCGAAGGTAGGTAGTTGAGATATCTCATATCAAGTCATTGACTCATATTTCGATTCGATAGATTCTCTTGCCAAACTCTTTCTTCCACGGAAACCAGAAGAACTCAATTCGCAACCGCAGAATGTGTCGATGGATTCCGCAGGGCCTTCTATGAACTTGCCGCCTCCGGGGATAAAAGCTAGCACGGTCCCTATTAAATCCACTTTGGATGGATTCCCGCAAGGCAGGGGACCAAACATGGGTGCATCCGATTTGTCGCAACCGCCTTCTTCCACGCAGCCAGGAGATCATGGTGCAGCCTCAAATTCCTTCCAACCTCCTCCCGGATCACGATTGCTCGCATTTGCGCGACCTAAAGGCCCGAATTCGAATCAGCCAACAAATAGCCCATCACAAAGCTTGAACGGCGAGTAGATATCTTCACCATCTCTTATCCATCTAATTTTACGTGCAGGAGGCTTGCCAACAGGGCTATCCGATGCTGCTCAATTCTACGTGAAGACTGAATCCCCTCGTCCCCCGCCTGGTTTTTCGCCATTCGACGAACAATCCCGTCAACATTTCAGTTACGAAGAATCTCGAGAAATCAATATACCTCTTACTCTCAATGCCAGTTCCCGTATACCATTGGAACAAAATTTCAATACTAATCTCAACCCTCAAATCGAACCAAATTACAATGGAGGGCCTGCTGGGAAGGGTTCCCGTTTTGCGAAATTCTTTGACGGTAAAGGTCGCGATAATGTGTCGTCTGCAGGAAAGCATCAACTTTCCAGTGGTTTCACTTCCCCATCTCCAAGCCACAGTTCGAGGCAGGAGCACGGCTCCTTGATCCAAGGAAACCAAGGCGATCAGCACGCAATGGATGAACTCGTCGCAATGCTCAGTAGTTCATCTCAGGTAGGCTTTCATGACCGTTTGACGCCTTCGCAAACTAATCTTCCTGACAATAGCGCGGCAACATGGTTCCTCTTTCCAACCCGCTGCTCAATAATAATGGGGCATTCGGCGGTCCAGCGCCAAATTTGCACAGTCTCCAACAGCAACACCTCCAGCAATCACAGCAGGTCCATAATAACCGCCTTGAACCTCTGTATGATAGTCGTTCCGAAGACCGCAGCTTTGTTCCTGATGGGATGGTTCCCGGTCTCCGCCCCATTCCCCCTCCACCCCCGCGATCTCGAGATCCACACTTTACTGAACATCATGACGACTCCATTCATTATGGCTTTCAGCGCATGCCTCCTCAGCATAACCAGCAGCCTCAGATACGGAACTTAGAACCGTTATTCCCAGGCCCTGGGCCTATGTTCGCGCAACAAGGTGGCCGACCTGGGATCAATCTACAAAATCTTCAACAACCTCACTACAGAGGCGGTCCTTCTCCAAATTCGAGTCAAGGCGGCCCTATTCCCAATGGCCAACAGCGCCTACCTCCTGGCCTGGCTAACCTTGGTGGGCGCCCCCCTCACGAACCCACCCAATTCATGGGAATGGGCTCCCTTCCTGCCAACTTACCTCATAACACCATCCACGCAAATGCTCAGCTCCCGCCTCAGCAACTCGCTTTCAACACTAATTTCAATGCAGGGAATAATATTGGTTTCAATGGCATACAGGTCCGGGGGCCAGTACCCGGCCCCCATCTCCACAATTCCGGAGCGCAACAGCTTTCATTGGGGAATAATGGGCTACCTAGCATGGACCTACGACTCTCCAACCATCACCAGTTAATGGGGCTTGGGGGTTCAGGAGTTAGTGGAAATCGCGTGAACGGTGGATTCCATCAGCAAGGCCTTGCCCCTCCATCACAACTCCCTATGCGTTCGCAGCAGCAGCAGCAACATCCACTGCCTCATATGTTACCTCATCTAATGCAAGGTCATTTACAACAAGGGCACCCCAATTCCAACAGCCAATCCCACGATCTGATGGCTCTTCTCATGGGGGGTCCTCAAAGAGAGTAAATTGGCTTCACGCACACGCCATCGACCGACGCATCATATCAAAGC
Source organism: Psilocybe mexicana (assembly GCA_019721455.1). Lineage (NCBI taxonomy): Eukaryota > Fungi > Basidiomycota > Agaricomycetes > Agaricales > Agrocybaceae > Psilocybe > Psilocybe mexicana. The sequence goes on from JAIFHD010000919.1 coordinate 7,090, forward strand.
ATCGATTTCTTTTTCTTCTTCCGGAGCACGATTTTCTTTTTGCTTCGTGCCCATTGACATGCTTATCCATTCGTGATTTTTTTCTCTCCTTGCGAGTATTCAAAGTATCTTATGTATAGTGCCGACCGGCTGATCCCTACACTAGTCTAATGAAATGATATCCCTGTAGCTTCACTTCATGGTACATGTATGCAGATAAGCTACTTTTCTTGTTCCGACGCTAGGCCAACCATTTACAATGGCGCCGCTGTCAAGCAGGTTACGATGAAGTTGGCGAAACCTTGAATTTGTTGATGATCTTGGTTGGGAGATTATCACCTCGCTCATAACACCCTTTCTCCGCTGTCCAGTTGGATGGCGCTATGTAACAAGACCCAGCCTATATCCGACTCGTGTCAACTCACGTTTTTAAAATCCAATCATTAGAACAGAGCTCCAAGTCTGTAATGTATAATGATATTTCGGATGATAAGCTTTAGGCATTCAGTCGACTACGGGGAGGGCTTAGCACCGATAATGGGCGCTGTGTTATTGGCAATGCAGAGGTCATAGGTTTCAACGATGTAGAGTAGATATTCTGAAAAACAAAAGAAGGTGTCTGTCTTCATACTTCGCATGCGCACTGGATCTCATCAAATACCCATGCCATGGGGCATGATGGGGTCCTCTAGCGACACAGAATGGAGACAAGGGCCTGAAGACCCATGAGATTTTGGCTTGGAAAGCACCCGCCATCGGAGTCTCGGGGTTCTTGAATTCTTTTTGGGTATATAGGGAACGTAAGACACCATGAGAAAGGTTACACGAACGACTTCTTCGCGATCTATGAAGGGAGCATCACTACGAGGATGACTGGACAAGGGCTGGAGGAAAATTGCAGAGTCCAAGGGAGGTGGAATTGATTATTGAAAACAATATGATGTATGATATAAGTGTTTCTTGGAGACCGAGGAGAAGAGGCGAGACTTGATTGAATATTGAATATTAAATATTAAATGGTGAAAAGCGGCTGATGCCGTCGTGGCGCGCGAAAAAGAGAAAGGTGTTACCATATCGGGTGACATCCTCCGAATGCGGAACTTGTATCGTTCATGTTGCCGGAGTAATACATGCGATGCAAAATTGCATTTTCGGTCCTCTTGTACTTGAAATCGGCAAGCATGAGAGACGATTTTATGTCCTTCATACAGGCCATGTATGTCTCCGCATTTATGTCGCAAGACCGTATGCCTGCCAGTCAGGGTCTAAAATTAACTCGCATTATTCGGCTGAGAGGTAATAATGGCTGCCACTCCTGCCTGGGATAGTGCAAAGAATCCGGGGAGTCTTGATGCAAGGTTGATGGAAGACGCTGTCGGTCAGGGTATCCGTGATGATGTCCACATAGAGCGCCGCCCAAAGTCAATTGCTCCCTGAAGAGATGAAACAGAATATGCATGTATTAGTAGGAAAGCATACTCCAAGTCGAGAGCGTTGCAATTAGAATGGCTGTTGGTGGCATGCATAGCTGGTATTTCTCTTCGATTTCAGACAAATAGACGCGATGGTACCTTCTTTTACTCAAGATCTTGTCACGATAAACCCATTTGAACGGGGAATTCCCAACGGCTGAGGGAGAAAGGTGACATAAGCAGGCGAATCTTGTCATTTGCTTGCCTGCAGGCAGAAAACGTGGTGGACTTGGTATCAGAATAGGGATGGGAATAGAATCGGATTATGGCCGAAGGCACAGACCTGAATATTGAATCCTGAGCAGGATAAGCGGCTTCATCTTGCATGCAGCGCCCTTGGTCCTTGTCCTTGAAAAGTTGTTAGTTGTTCACTCGACAACTCTTTTCTCAACCCCCACTCCCTTATATCCCCGTCCTTGTCAATAGCTCAACTCTCCAGTTGGGCTGGCATCCACCGCACACTTTCTCCTAGGCCACCTCGCTTCATTTCGAGCCGTGTCCACCCCCAGCGTCCTTGTTTTTTCGCCGCCTCTACGTGGCGACCATCCAAGACGATAGACATCTCTCTCTCATAACACTCACCCCCAGTCATTCTTTTGTTCTCCAACATTCCATTACAGCGTATTCCCATCTAATAATCGTCCTTCGTGCAAGCAAATCGACAGACATTTTGCCTTGTTCTTACCGGTGAGCAGACCATTGTCTTGTGCGCGAATACCAGGGCTAAGCGGGCGGTCATATAGCAGACGTGTTGCAAAACAGCCCACAAAGATCCCAAACAGCCTCTGTGAGTGCATTTCGACGTCATGATATCTTGAGAGCTCGTCGTAAAACGTGTGGGGTGTGGGAAGAGATGCGGGCCGCGACGGTGGCAGATCTCCCCGATAAGGAAGTCTGATTGCCGTCGCGCATATTTTCATCGCCGCAGCGGCGCCGGTTGTCGTATTCGCCTTGTCACAGATGGAGTGACGAAGACCCCCGGACAGTGTTGGCAATCGATATTGGCCTTTGCCGTGCCAATTTCTCTTCGTCCTCTTCTTCCTCCTTCTCCCTCCTCCTCGTCGTCGAGCCCCTCCCCCTCCACGACTTTCCCCCCCTTTCCCCTCCATATCCTCTTACGACTCGGCCTTTGCTGACCACGCCCTTCCCCTCTCCATAGACAAGTGGCCGATTTTCTAGGGCACTTCTTCCCCCTCCGACACGTCTCTATCCATTCGTGTCCCTGCTTCCTTCCATTGGTCATTCACTTGACTTAATTCGTGAGTCTTTTCTCTTCTGTTTCCTGCTCGATGTCCTCGTTTTTCCCTCTATTTTCTCTTGCTCTCTCTTAAAATGGTCTGGTCACGATCGGAGCATCGTTTGGTGCCCTCGTGTTTATTTCACGATCGTTCTTGCACCAGTCCTTCATTTTCCCTCTTATCGCTTCCAACGCCCGCCCAAAACGCGTTTTTACTCTCTTCTCTGCCTCGCCTTGCGGTCTGATGGCTGATCTCGTACTTCCCTCTTCTTGCAGTATTAAATCACCCCAAGGCTCGTCCGATACGATTCGCTTCGACATGAAAGACGTAGCCTCCAACAAACAATCCCGCAATTCGCTTATCTACCCCAAAAAGCGTCCTTCTCCCTATGGTATCTCCAAAACCCACAAATCCCCCCTTCTTCCCGCCAATGGTGTTGCCCGACGCACTCCTAGAACCACCAAGCTCGCTCAACTCCAGCAACGACAACGTGAAGCCCATATTCAGGCACTCCGCCGAGAAGGCATCTTCTTGGAAGAGGAATACCGTGATGAAATTCGTTACTATATGCTTGATATGGAGGTCAGTTTTTTCAATTCATTGGGTGGCTTGTGACCTATTGACAAGTTCCTCAATAGCGCTACACCATGTCTTCGGCTCAGTCGATGGACCTCCAGCCCGAAATCAAGTGGCACATGCGTCCCTGTCTCGTTGACTTTTTGGTCGAAATTCACTTTACCTTCCGCCTTCGACCAGAAACGCTTTACCTCACGCTCAACATCGTAGACCGCTATGTCTCCCGCCGCGTGGTCTACATCAAGCATTATCAGCTTGTTGGATGTGCCGCCCTTTGGATCGCAGCCAAGTTCGAGGATGCAAAGGAGCGCGTTCCCACAGTCCAGGATCTTGTCCAAATCTGTCGGGAGACTTACGAGGAATCGGCATTCATACAGATGGAAGGTCATGTACTATCTACTATCCAGTGGAGCCTTGGACATCCTACGGCAGAAGCCTGGTTGAGACTTATGTGTTGTGGTCCGGTTGTAGAGGATCCCAAGGTCCAGCACGTCGCGCGGTTTTTGATGGAAATCACTTTGTTCTATCGAGAGTTCATCACCTTCACACCATCAACCATCTCCCTTGCTTCCTTGACCTTGGCCCGATATTTGTGTGGCAAGCCTCGCCGTGTTTGGGAAGAAACGGAAGAATGCCTCAAGGTCATTCATTATCTGGATGAAAAGTTGGCTTACCGTGTCAACGATCTGTCGGAAACGTTGGTTAAGAAGTACTCCTACGCCTTCTATTCGAAGGCTGCGACTTTTGTCGTACAGTATTATCTTGAGGGCAACCGTTTCGTTCCGCCTTCACCAGCTTCTCTTCCTGTGACGCCAAAGCGTAATTCGGTTTCTGCTATCAGCACACCTGCGAGTTCATCGACAACAGCGTCAGACCTGTCGGACGACATGCCAATGACCCCAGTGACTCCTGCTTTCAGCAGTGATCCCTTTTCCGCACCACATTCCTCAGACGACAAAGAAAATATCACTTCGACATTTGAGCCTGTTTTGAACAAGCTTCGGATCGACAACCCTCCAGATCAGTTTCTCCCCCACGACTTTGTCACTTTTGGCCGTCCCGCCCTTCATAGTCTCAACAATATATCGTCGCCACGAACGACACTCGTATCATAGTGGTCTATTATGGCCTACTATTGTTGTTTCATTATCATCCAATGTGTCCTCTCTGTCAAAAAAAAACGCAAGCAATCCCGCAAAATGTAACACCAATACACGTCGTACCGACATCCCTCACAATATTTGTTTCTGCAACTCAATCAACCATGCATACATCCATCACTTTCCCTGCAATCGTCTCGTTTCTCATCGTTCGCACCATTTATCATACCATCCTGGCAAGCACACCCTATTTGTAGGGCCAAAGGTGGATTCTAGGGCGGAGGGACGGTTACCATCAACATCGGCTTATCATCTCGATTTCTCGCGATTGCTACTGATGAAGATAGAAGAGACAGTTTTAGTTTATCTGCCTTAATACCCATGGACCCTCCGCGCTGTTGTTTACCTTATATCGGCCTTCAGAAGGATGCCAGCCTTTACATCGATTTTCCATCGTTTCCTTGTCGTTCATAACCCCCTGTTCCGCGACTCTACATTCATTCCTTGTCACTCTATGCATCTACCGTCCACATTGTCACAGTCTCCCATCAACTATACACCACCGCCTCGCGCACTTCCAAAGACAGACACTCCCGTCTCGGGGCTCCCAGTAACAATTGCGTTCTTTATAAAGTATATTTTATTCTTCACTTTATCCCTTACTTCATTTTCATTGTCTCTTACATTCAAGTGCCAATGGCGCTGGTTACCCCCACCAGTCGTCGCGTATTATCTTTTTTTTTTTGGTTCTCTTACACTCCCGCATATTCACACATACACCCGATTCTCCCATTGGCCATCCTTATTCTTCCTCGTTATCGCTCGCATTGTTACCGGCACTTGTGTCTTATAATAGTACCTTGAATACATTCCACCTGTCTTCAGGAATCAGAAATTGAACTCCGGGTTTGTACATAGAACTACATATCTCGTCAGGGAATTGACATTTGCCCCTGCTTATAATTGTCATTTCTTCTTTCTGAGCAAAGAAACATCATGAACCTAGAATGACCCCCACCCTCCTTATCTCCTCCTTGGAGACGTCCAATTTGACTGCTTGTTTTGCGGTCGTGTAATATTATACTTGGCGAGCGAGCCTATTGAGGGTCTAGTGCAGATAAATGAAATATTTCTAATATAGCAGGCCGAAATATCATGGCATATATGGACATAATACACTGTAGCCCAAGAGTATCTGAAGTCCTTTTCACTCTCAGTACCGATACGATCCATCCAAACGATATATCACAGGAATATGACAATCAGTTTGGAATATGGAGAGTTCAGACGGCGGCCTCTCGCCTATCTATTCCAAAATCCACTTTTCTCCGTCTTTCTTGATGCCGACCGGGCGTTTTTCGTCCAAACTGATGCGGCCGGCGTTCAGGATTGCTGTGGTGAGGACTGTGTTGGCGATGGTGGGGAGACCCTGCTTGTCATAATAGGAGGGTTCTGTCAGACCTGCGTTCACGCTCCGTGCTGCATCGATGAATTTCTCGATGGAGACATATCCATAGCCACGCTGCCCGTCGAAGTGGCCGCTCTCAGATGGAGAGTATTTCATGCTAGCATGTGTGTGAAGTGTGAGCGCATCATTCTTTGATACCACGAGGCAAGATTGCGTCTTCAGACCGGGTGAACTCACTAGAACGGGTTATACCAAGCTTTCCCTGTATCATCTACAGTGACGTCGTAACCCCTGTGCGCCTGGTCCACATTGATGTCACCCTTGTAGTTTTTTTAAATAGCAATATAAGTAAATTGTCGGATAGTTACTGTGATATCGGGATTTTTGGTGAGTGCTTGGATACCCACCTTCTCAGCCATATAATACCAGTGCTGGGCAGAGTGGACCCCGGATTTCAAAGGCGCCGTCCAGCTGGCTGTGTACACGGCCGTGCCTCGATGGGTCTTGCTTTTGACCGATTGCCAATCCACCAGGAGTGTGATGGTGTCCTCTGTTTGGGGCACGCAGTTGTATGGCTCGCTCGTAGCGATTCCGGTGGCAGCGCTGGCCACAACGCGCGTGGGTACAGCGAGGTCTTGTAAAATCCAGCAGCAGATGTCAATATGATGGGACGAGAGATAATAGCTGTAATCGAAGCCGCGCTGATGTTAGCGCTCAAGAAATCCATTTACGTTCCAGTGCGGTATACCTGATGTCCGAATCCTTTCCAGCCCATTGTCGAAAGGTCTCGAGCTGGCTCTTCGGCTGGCTCATCCAGGCACTGAAAAAGTTGAATTCCCCGAGGGTGGCGGCTCTAGCTTTCGCATCACTGTATACAGGATCAAATCTATGGATTACATTAGTTAAAGCAACGATGTAGAGTTAGCGATACTTGCCGTTTATGATGCTCCACGAAGCATATGACGTTGTGCTTTTTGGCAGCATCGATGAGGGTATTATGGTGCGACAACAGTTGCGTCGCCGGTTTTGTCACAAGTACATGTAACCCATGTTCGATGGCGTACATTGCGATAGGAAAATGGGTACCTGCCAATACGACGCCAGGGTCAGAGATGCAGCATGGTTTTTCAAATGATTGACGTACTGTCTGGCGTGAAGATAATGACGGCTTCACCAGGCTTCATGAGGTCGATGGCATTCTTATCTAGTACTTCAAGTTGAGTATTAATATTTCGTTTGCTTTCCGTGATAAGCTTACAGGCCTCTGGGTTGGCGACATCGCCCTTTGGATATTGCTCAAACCTACTCATAAATTCAGGGTGGAATGTTAAGCGGTCACGCCACACTCTTTGCCTTACGTTACATCCATATCGGCATAAGCGCTCGCGATGTTTGTGTGCAAATGTTCCCTGATGGCAGGAAACTTTCTGGCGCTAACGCCGGCCATGGCAAGTTTGTTTACCTGTACTTTAGTATGTGAGAAGGCCGAGTATCCACCAGATGCAATGAGAGTACTTTGCCGAGTCTTCGAAGATCAAACAAAGTGAGTGCCACAACCTAAACAGACTAAGTGATGTATTATGTCACATCTGTGGATTTAACCGACCCCTATCTATATGCAAAGGACGTCGATCGGTAAAGAGATGAGCAAAGGAGGACAAGGAGACCTACCTTCTTGTCAGACTTGGAAGCCCCTGAATCGGTCCATCCAGTGGTATACTCCCCTGTCCCGCCTGAATGCATGCAAATTAGCCACTAGAAACCCGGAAAAACAGGAAAATTGGAGGGCATACACATAAGAACGTTCATGGTTTCAAGGGCAGACATTGTGTCGTGGAAAGGAGGGATAAGAAGAAGAGGAAGAGACGACTGTTGGACGGCTGTGGAATTTATAGAGCTTCGTTTCTGTTTCGTTGGCCTTGGCGGACCGACGATTAATTATAGCGGGCCGACGGCAGTGCTAACACATGGGCGCCTTGCTGGAAGCACGTGCAGCTTGAGAGTGTGACGTCACGGGATAAATGTAGATCCCAGCATGTAGTATTCGTCTCTTCCAAGTTTTCTACAAAATACTATCAGACACGATGAGCGCTCCTCAGTCTGCACAGCTCGACCCACCCTTTACTCCACGCAAAGAGTTTGTCAAAGACATTTCTACCACCCACAGCTCCTTTTCTCTTTTGGCTATCTCTGGTTCAAATTGCATTCGTCTCTACTCTTTCGATCTCCTTGTTGTTGCTTCTCTTCGCCGTCTTCTCGAAAACTGCTCTATCCCAATCATATCCTCCAGAGAGGACGCCACGAACAATCTATACGAATTTGCTCTCGATGCTAAGCCATGGGCCAATCCAAAGTCTGTGGCTACGGAGAAGCTTCTTGTCCAGATCCTAGCCCTCATTTATCAATGTGGTTACACCTACCTTTCAACTATTGACTACGGCAGAGAGCCAGACGATCGCCTCATCCTCACGTTTTCCAAGCCGACTTCCTCGCCTCCTACATCAAGAAATCTCACACCTCTACCGCCCTCAATGTCGCACAACCAGGACAGCTCCACATGCTCCATAGCCGAGAAACCGCGTCCCAAACGAGTACCATTTGCCATATCATTTTCTTCTGTGACAGTAATGCGGGTCATTTCACCGCCACTTCATCTTACTCCTGCCATCCTCCAATCTGTTCGCAGTTCTTGGCCTAGAGGGGTTGTCTCGGAAAAGAAGGTTGGCGACGATTCGTACGAGTTTAAGCTCAAGGGGTACAGATGTACGCACTCCATCCTCTTCCGTATCTATCTAGCATTTGTTTAATTATTCTCATTTATAAGGGTTTCAAGAAGATACATTTGCGACCGACTCTCTCGTACACATACTATCCCTGTTGACCTCGCTGGATTCCCACTCTTTCACCCTCCTCACCTCGATATCGTTGACAAATCGTTCTAGGGTCAAGGACCTCTGGATATTTACTGGACCCGTCTCAGAAGACGGTCAGCAATACAACGCCCTCGAACATACATCAGACGGCGCACAGTTCGCCAAAGTGCCAACAACCCCAACTGGCCCTCAGGCGGATGTCATCTTTGGTTCGGTGCATCATAGGAGGCTGGCCACGGATCCACTGAAGTCGAAGTCTCAATCTCCTCCTCCTCATCATACTCGGGCTACCACTGAAAGTCCTCAACCAACACGGTTCCCTCCACAGCCCCATGTCCTTCGAAAGCCAGCTCCAAGAGCGCAGATACCAGTTTCTGTAGCACAGGACACCGACATTCCTGAAGAAACGGCGCCACCCTTGCGTGCTTTCATGCCTAGTACAATTTCTGCCGGAGTTGAAAACATGACCGGAATCGGTGCCAATGAAAAATTCGCCCAACGACCACCCCACGTCGAACCATCTTCACAAGGTTCTTCTGGATTTCCTGTAGAGAGTCCAGAGAACCGACAGCTCTTCTCCCCTTCTACCTCCGACAAGATGCATAACGCAGTGCCCTCGGGTTCTTCTTTGCCATCTTCACCTCTTAAAGACTCTCCCTCTCCACCAGACAGTTTCAGTGGCACAACAGGCGATGTACCAGTATTACCTCCTTTGCTGGGTATAGGTGCATTCCGGGACTCTGCGTTCTCAATCAGCAGTGATGCTAGCCGGGAAGTCCCTATCAAGTGGACTGGGCCTTTCAAAGAAGAAGTCAAACCAGAACAAAGGAGAAAATCCAGACGTCCTCCGAATGTTGTCGATTTTCCTGGAGGCTGGCAGCCTTCTCCTATTAGGGAGAAAGCAGAGGACGAGGCTCGTGGAAATGGCACACCACCAGCACAAGAAAACAAGACACCGATTTACGAAATGCTTTCGCGTATCGAGTCACCCGAAGTCGTGAAGCCAGACTCGAGTCTGCGGCGAAGTGAAATGGGTGTTGTTGGAATGACTCCGACACAACCACCTCCTTTGTCCGCTCCGTTGAGACCTGGCGGAGGTGCAGGCTGGGTGCTCATTGACGTCGAGAATGGGGGTAGTTCGAGTCGAATACCTAACCATGGTGTTTCATACCCAAGCAGCGCGGAACTTTTGGGAGGGCCGAGGGGGAACGAGCCGCAGACGGACGCACCGGTTGAGCAGCCATCGGACACTGCGAAGGCTATCGTCATTATGGACGCGATGAACACCAAGCATAAAAAGTCACAGTCTTCATCCATATCAACAAAAGAGGGCGGTGGGTCTGGTGTGCGACGATTCTTTTCGCTGAGTCGGAAGAATTCGGTAAGTGAGTTGGCGCATTCTCTTTTTGCTATGTTACCAAGCATAGAAACTGATCTACCCGGCAGAGGAAGGTCGTTGAGAGAGGCGAGGCCGAGAAGGTCGCATCGAATTCCACGATGGGACGATCAAACCTGGGGGATAGACTACGACGATTTCGAACGCCTGAGGCCTCGCGAAGAGAGGACAAGCGGCGCAGTATAGAGTGAACTCGGAATTTTCTGTGTAATGATCTATGTTGTAGTTGGATTTACGAGTACATGTATCAGTAAATGAGTACTTTAGTAGTCTTATTATTCTTTTAGATAGTAGAGCTAGTGATTGATCTGTATTAGTTGTAATATCACGTGACTGAAGAATAATGGACGGAATAATATGGTTGGATTTCGTCGAGGAAGAGTAGCAAAGATAATGGGGACCGGAACGGCCGAGGTGAGAAGAAAAGAAAGAAAAAAGAAGGGTAGAGGGGGTATGGATATGGCGAGAGAGCGAGCG
>JAIFHD010000926.1:0-20175 GCA_019721455.1 Psilocybe mexicana
AGGAAAATCTCTCCCCTCTTGCTGAAAATCATATATACTGCAGCACCTTGTAGGAGACAGTAGGCGTTATGTTAGACCGCCATTTTCAAATTCTGCGGGGGCTGTGGGACATGGGACATGTTGGGAGGGTCCCGTTGCTGCCTGTTGCTGCTCTTCGGTCTGTTAAATGCGGGACTTGTAACAGTGTTTCTCTGTCCAGTATTCGACATTTTTGAAAAATATTTGAGAAGATATACTATCGTATAGATGCTACGGACTGGAACGATCGAGACAAGGGAGTATAAAACGAGTAGTTGTTGTAATAAAATAATATGCAAATTGGATGTGAAATTGGAAAACCTGGAACAGAACACGAGGCGGAGACAAGGGGCGACGCGCGGTCACGTGCAAGTTGAACATGGGCCAACCTCGCGCAAATAAAAGAGGCTGCCATTTTGGGACGCGACCATTGGCAGCGCTCGAACACAAAGACGTTTCATTTCGAGTTCAAGTTCCAGCGAGACCCGCGCCCTCTTCCTTCTCCTCCACACTTTCTCCATCTTCTCCAAAGGCCTGGCTTGCTTTCCCATCCTTTTCGTTAGTTCTTCTTCTCTGTTTCTACTACTCCACCCCAAGCCTAATTAACCCTCTTTCAATTTGTCTTCTCTCTCTCCAGACCCGGCTTTTCTCCAGGTCAGTAGCTTGTCTTCCAGGCCCAGGCAGTTCTATCCCACCCTACTTGTTCCATGAGAATTGTATCTCTTGTCTTGTTATTTCTCGTCCATTTCGTCATGTGCTTCCAGTCCAAACTGGGGACACAATAGACCTCTCCCAACTTCAACCATCTCACCAAAATGATGCAATTACTTATCTCCCATTGTTCCTTTAGCCGATCCCCTTAAACCCATCCTCTGGGCCTATCCTTCACCTGGTTTGTCTCTTCGACCTTCTTACCCCAGTTCCACCATCTCACCCACTCTTCCTCTTCTCTCTCTCCATTGTACATGTAAATCTGTCACTGTATCATTCAACAACATTTGGACCTTCTGTCTTGTCGCGTCACGACGTCTTTGTACCCATCAACCATTCAAATACCGACTTCAACTTCAACTTGTATCATGACCACTACCATCGCTATGTCTATGCCCTTCCTCGACCATCTTGTAGAGGCGACAACACATCGTTCCTCCAAGAAGCAGAAGCGATCTCACTCATTCCAGTCTTCAAGCCACATAAGCACAATGTCTTATTACGGGTCACCATCAGGCCAATTTCTTAACCCACCCTTGGCTCCTTCAAGGAAGAAGAGCCAACGGTTCATTCCAACCGACGTCGATGAATTTCTCTCATCAGACCTGGAGGTATCCTTTGCTTCCAATGTCTCCCTAAACTCTCCTCCTCGCGAGCATCTCTCCCTGGCGGCTTCAGACTGCGAACCGATGGATATTTCACCAGCACCTGCTGCAAAGCCCGTTTCTTCAAGGTTAACCCCCGGTGGCCAAAGGCCACGGGCTTTTACCAGTGGAGCTCGTCTTTTTGGTAGCGATCTCAGCAATAACCGCAACCCACTCTTGCCAAGTCCACACCTTGCCGAAGAAATTAAAGCCAAACCAAATGATCCCAAGTCTGGGACGAAGAAGATCCAACGCTCTGCGTTGCCTTTTGAATGGCTTGCCCCTGCGGCGCGTGGTCCAGAGCCTCCAACTGCAGAGGTATCTATTTTCTCGTTCTTATGATGGAGAATCTAGCTGACTCACGATTCTCCAACTTTAGCCTATCCGCCAACCGTCCTCTCCAATGGACGATGCGATGGACGTCGATACTTCCTATATTGGGGATCCAGTGGCAGTCTCAGTGACATTCTCTCCAGTTGCCACTTCAGCTGCACCTACAGTAACAGACTTTAATGGACTGTTTTACGATACGATGTCTCCTCGACGGTCACTGGACTCGCCCCTCCCTTCAGGACACAAAAAACGACGCTCCTTGTCGCCAGAATCCGCCCGTGCCCCCAAATTTGAGTCATCGTCGCCAATGCTTCCTTCATCTCCCTCAGAGTCAAAGCTAGAACGAATGAACGGCAACGCGGCTGCCTCTCGTTCAAGTAAACCCGGTCTTCTTGGACTTGGTGCACCTTCCGCCAGTTTCCTCAAGCGTCCTCGGCGACCTGTGCTATCAGCAATGGTCCAACCGTATGAACATGCTCTGACAGCATATCCGGTCTTGGATTCCCCTCCTGCAACCGGGCGACAAGGCGAGGACGATTCCAGCCCTCGTGGCGCTGCCCCCGTTCGCCGTGCCTTCTCTGCATTCCTTCCTCCGTCCATCTACACGGAAGCAGAGGAAGAAGAGACTTCCTTTGAAGACAATGATATGTCTTCACCTGCTCAGGCGTATTCAAAGCGTCAGCATGTCAAGACAATTAGGCGCTGTGACGGGACAGAGGATTTCAGACCACTGACGGGCGTCACTGCCATGGTGCAGAACGAAAGCCCTTCCGCCAAGTTTATGGCGGCAGGTTTACCTGGCTTTGGGGACAACGAGGCGTCGGGGAAAATTCTTCCGTGCCATCGTGTGACGGAAGACGGATTAATGAGGATTTCAGGCCAAACGGTTCATATTCCTCTTTTTAAAATCCTAGTCAACATGAATCTGACCGTTTATCATAGCTGAACGAACTTTTGGATGGAAAATTTGATGACGAAATTACCGCCTTTCATATCATTGACTGTCGCTTTGACTATGAATATAACGGCGGCCATATTCCAGGTGCTGTAAATATTAACACCACTGCCGCCGTGGAGGAGCTACTCCTGGGCCCGAGCTTGACTAAACCTAAACCGTCCGTAAGTGGCGACAAAACAAGAAAAACGATTCTTGTCTTCCACTGTGAATTCAGTGCGAAAAGAGCACCCACCTTGTAAGTGGTTCATTGTTTCGTTGGTAACTTTAAGGATCTTACTCTTTTTTTTTTTTTTGGCAATAGTGCCAAACATTTGCGCTCCAGGGACCGTGCCATGAATAACCATGTGTACCCTAAGATTCACTACCCAGAAGTCTATATCTTGGAGGGTGGATATTGCAACTACTTCAGCCAGTCGAGCCATCGATGTGAACCTGCTGCTTATGTGAGGATGGACGACCCCAACCACGCGACTTCGCGTCGTGAAGACCTGGATCAATTCCGCAAAGCGAAATTCGGGCGGCACAAGTCGTATGCCTATGGCGACGGAGGCAGTAAATCCCTTTCTTTCAACGCCCAGCCAGCGCAGCAACCGAAACGCAACACTGCACCGAGTGCTGCTCCACAAAGTCTCTTCGCCGCTGCGACTGCTGCACGCAGTCGTCGAGGTGGAAATAGCCTAACACCACTTGTGGAGGACGGAAATGTCACAGTGGATGCTGATGACACCGATACCGACCTAGGGGACAGTCCCTGCCCACCACCCGTCAAATCGACTTCCTTCAAGGGGAAGAAAGCCATACGAACCAGCATCGTCCGTTCCGAGACTTATGGTCCTGGAAGAATGCCTTATTGATCATGGGCTTGCATGCATGCGTGCCCTTTTTCTCACCAATTTCGCTCTATTCCGTTGCCATCCTCGCCCTCCATTCTCATTTGGGCCACATATGTTCTGGTTTCCTGCTATCCTTATCTTTTACTCAGGTACAGCATCATCAATGGAAAAAATAGCTCTCAAATACCCCAACCCATATCAACATCCAAATACCAATCTCAACCACCGTTCATCTCTTCGAGTTTCTCAACTCCCCTCCTCAATTCCTCAGTCAACACTTCGCAGCTTTACAACCGCGTCCCTCTCTAGATGTATTTATCGTTGTAACTCTCTGCATGGACTTGTCATCAAGACACTCTCCTTCCTTTCCTCTCATCTCATGGCATCAATTCCCTCATCTTCTGATTTCAAAATTTATAACCCAATTTTCTTCCAAACCTTTTTTCTTTTTTATCATCTCACACTCTTATTCAACCAACACTCTCACTATTCTCTTCATCCCCCTTTCGCCAAATCTCCCTCCCTCCAACACCTCCATCCATTGCCGAATCTGGTTTTTCTGTGTTGCGGTTTTTCCGGATAAGGCCTTCGCATGCGTCATCCATTCCCCTCCTCTCATTTGTCGGCAGCCAGACATCCATCATTTGATTCCAAAGGACTTTTCCCTCGTTCTTCTCTATCCTCTATCAAAGACAACATAACAATCTTCGTCTTTCGATTTCGCCTTCAGCCTATCAACCACACCATTTTTTAAAACCATAAAGTATCGATCAAATTCAAATTTTAAATTATTTATGGCTTCTCTTCCTTCTTTCTTTTTCTTCCCCATCTCTTTACCTTTCTCTCATTCTGTGCCTGTAAACCAGTCAAATCCACATCTCGGCGAGGCTGCAACATTTTTTTTCTTGTGACTTTTATCCAATTTTTTACCATCATTTCAGCCATAACAACAATACATCTGTAGCCGTGGATTTTTCTGTTGTCATATTTACGAATGTCATCAACACAGATAAAACAGCTCAATTAATTTGAGGATGAGTAGTGCTTGGTAAAACGATTGCTTGATGAAGTTGGCGAATGTCTGAGGGCCATGATTGGTCAGAAAATCAGCTTGATGTTTGAAACTGTTTTGACCAAATACGCGTCTGGTGAACGCGTTTGACATTTGTGCTCATATCTTTTCTGAGGCTATCTCGCATCCTACTTTTCTTTTCTTTCAACACTTCTATCTCGTGGAATAGCGATGTATCAGCGAGATCCTCGAGCTGGAGGGTTCCTTGGTGGAGATCGAGTCTCTGGACAGGACATTCGTGACCAAAATGGTACGCCTTCATCAACTCAAGTCTCATGTATTCATTGATATGCTTCTCACCGTCTAGTTCTGGCTGCCCAATCGATTGCCAATATCGTGAAAACCTCATTGGGACCTCTTGGACTGGACAAGATGCTGGTGGATAACATCGGGGTTC
Organism: Psilocybe mexicana; assembly: GCA_019721455.1. Classification (NCBI taxonomy): domain Eukaryota; kingdom Fungi; phylum Basidiomycota; class Agaricomycetes; order Agaricales; family Agrocybaceae; genus Psilocybe; species Psilocybe mexicana. The sequence continues at coordinate 4,967 of JAIFHD010000926.1, forward strand.
GTGTCTTTCGTTTTTTTGATTGATGCGCATCTGGAAATGTTGAAACCATGATATGACTCTGTAGGAGGTGACGATCTCGAATGACGGTGCTACTATCCTATCCCTCCTTGCTGTCGAACACCCCGCTGGTAAAATCTTCGTCGATCTTGCGCAAAAACAAGACAAGGAGGTGGGAGATGGAACGACATCGGTCGTCATTGTCGCTGCGGAGCTGCTTCGCAGAGCCAATGAACTCGTCAAGGCCAAGATTCATCCTACGACTATTATCACTGGATACCGTCTGGCCTGTAGAGAGGCTGTGAAGTTTATGCAAGAGCAGCTCAGCATTTCGGTGGAAAGTCTGGGCAGAGATGCCTTGATTAACGTTGCGAAGACATCAATGTCTAGTAAAATCATCGGAAAGTGCGTAAATTTTCACTGTTGACCGTTGATGACATACTTATGATTGTGAAAAATATTCAGTGATGATGATCTTTTTGCGCCTATGGCTGTGGATGCTATGCAGGCAGTCAAGTCTATCAACTTGCGAGGAGACATCAAATATCCCGTCAAGGCTGTCAATGTCCTCAAGGCTCATGGAAAGAGTGCCCGCGAGTCACTCTTTGTGAAAGGTTACGCTCTTAACTGCACTGTCGCCAGTCAAGGTACGACGGTGTCCACATATCTGTAGGATTGTCAAATGATTTTAACAACATCACAGCCATGAAAAAGCGTATTACCAACGCCAAAATTGCTTGCCTGGATATCAACCTGCAGAAAGCGCGTATGCAGCTGGGTGTTCAGATTCTGGTTGACGATCCTGAACAATTGGAAGAAATTCGGAAGAGGTGAGATTTTTCAAGTAAAACATGGACTTCGCCTCATATTATCATAGAGAATCCGAGATTACTTTGGAAAGAATCCGCAAAATTCTGGCTTCAGGAGCAAATGTTGTATTGACCACCAAAGGTATTGATGATTTGTGCCTTAAAGAGTTCGTCGAAGCTGGCGCCATGGCTGTCCGTCGGTGTAGGAAGGAGGATCTTCGCCGAATAGCAAAGGCGACCGGAGGACAGCTGATTTCTAGTCTGGCCAATCTCGAAGGAGAGGAAACCTTCGAAGCCAGCTATTTGGGTACCGCCGAGGAAGTTGTTCAGGAGCGCATTTCTGACGACGAACTCATCCTGATCAAGGGAACCAAAGTCGTAAACTCTGCATCAATCATCCTCCGAGGAGCTAATGACTATATGCTCGACGAGATGGAGAGGGCTCTGCATGATACACTGTCGATCATCAAGCGGACCCTTGAGAGTGGATCTGTTGTTCCTGGTGGAGGAGCCGTCGAATCGGCGTTGAGCATCTACCTGGAAAATTTTGCCACTACTTTGGTAAGAACTGTTTATCATATTGCCCAATGGGACTGTCTCAATATTGTGCAATAGGGGTCAAGGGAACAGCTCGCCATCGCCGAGTTCGCCAGTGCTCTGCTTTCCATTCCCAAAACTCTGGCGGTGAATGCTGCCCAAGACTCGACCGAGCTCGTCGCGAAATTGCGCTCTTACCACAATGCTGCTCAAAACGCCCCTGTTGGCGATCCGAAGAAATATCTCCTGCGATATGGACTCGACCTTTTCAATGGCAAAGTGAGAGACAATGTGGCGGCTGGCGTTCTGGAGCCAACGATGAGCAAAGTGAAGAGTCTGAAGTCTGCTTATGAGGCTGCCGTGTCTCTGCTTCGCATTGACGATGCTATCCAGTGTGTCCCGGGTAAGTAACCTAGAAGAATCTTCCGTGGGGATCGTGTGATGCTAATGGGATATTTTTTCAGAGCAAAAAGGAGATCCCGACCCACACGGCCATTAGACTGACATTGTACCTACCTTATTGCCATTGATGTAGCCAAAAATTAATGCCATTGTTCTTGATAATTGTCGGAATTTTTTATTTTGTATACTTATTACTATCTGATCATGATGTGAACGCGTATCTGTCACGTGGTGTCGTGTTCCAGATCAACAGAGAATTACAATACCCTGAACGGTGAACAGTGACCACAGCTCTCGACTCTGTTATATTTCTTTCTCGGTCGTATACTCTCTTGACTTCCCCCGCTCTCTTCTCCACCTGGCTGGTCGCGTCTTTCTGGATCGTCTCGCCGATACGGTCTCCACACCAATTCATATGTCCTAGGATCCATTCAATGCAGTCAGATTCAACCGCAAACTACCAGCCCCACCTTCGCCAACGCTTTCAGTCTATTATCTGGTCATGTCTCGACGCTGATCTCACAAAGTCTGCCGTCTTTCATGCTGAGAGATACTATGCCATGGATCGCACAAACCACGACGCGCGACATCTCTACGCCACTGCTCTCTTTCGGGAAGGGCAAACCTACTCCGCGCTCAATATTGTCAATGGAGCGAGGGACGAGCAGTGTACGGGGTGTCTAGAAATTAAGGCCAAGTGTTCCCTTGCACTCGGTCGTCATAGACTCGCGCGTGAAGCAATGGAGGAGACACTACGCGACACAACTTACGTGGCTACAGGTCCGTTCAATATGCCCTTCAAAGCACTCTAGTTCCCCAACTCATATAACACGTCGGTCTCAGCGTCGTCAAGCAGTCGACTATGTCGAGCATTTCCCGAAGAAGCTGCACTCCGCTGTCGATCCGGCAAATGTGCATTGAAAGGCAATCTCCCAGAGAAGGCATCACGTAGCTTTCAAGATGCTCTAGCTCTCAATCCGTTCCTGTGGGAGGCATTTGAGGGACTTTGTTCTCTAGGTAAGTTTCATATAAGTTTACAATAAATGCCACTGCAAATCATTCAATTGTTGCGATTAGGCACTGCGCCGGATGTTGATGAGATCTTTCCTCCACGACCACCACCCATAAAGCGAGTTCCACCAGAAGACAGCACGGCCAAGTTTCCAGTGGCGACAGGAGCAGGATTTTTCACGCCTGATGCAGGCAACGGAGGAAATCTGTTCAACCGACAACGAAAGCTTGATGTTCCTCAGCCACTGCCATTCCGAATGCCACCACCAGAGCCGACGTAAGTCCTTGCCCGTATGAACCACAGTGTCTTGAGTTGAAAACATCGTTGAATACAGCCCTTCATCCCAAAACCCTTTCTCCCCAGAAGCCATTTCCTACCTGGCCAGCCGATCACAGATACCAAGTAATAGTTTGGCTCCGCCTGTGTCGCGGCCCCTTTCCTCGGCAGATGAAGGAGGTCCTGTAACGAAGAAACTTAGGTCTACTACTACACAACCGGAAGGCATCAAGGCGAAAACGAGCAAGTCGAGTCTGGACGATAAGGCACGCGCACGCCCGGCCCTGTCATTTGCTAACATCTTCTCATCTTCCGGTCGTCGTTCTCAGCAAACGACTTCCTCTACTAGGACAAATCCTGTGTCAGGGAAGAGCAACGCTCAACCTGCTGGTGGCCACATTGCTACACGGCGAAGTACCCGCCTACAAACTGGTACCGGACCGAAACAACTCCACTCTAAGGTAATCTATGTGCTTGATCGACTTGGTTTAGTTGTGGAAGCTAATTTATTATGGACCCTTATGAACGATTTGTTTTTTTCAGAACTCTTTACGAGATCGACGACGACCAGCGACGCATACGCGTAATCAGTCCAATACAGAGTCTGACAAAGATGATGGATCGGTTCCTGGTGGAGAAGTAGCATATTCGCCTTCACCTCCTGCTGCTCTCTCACCACGGTCTGAAGTTTCGCCGTCTCCAAGTAATTGGACGTCAGCTCAGGAACTGCAGGCCCAAGAAGACTACGAAAATGAGCTGGCTGATTATCATATTTATGAGCTCGTACGGGGTTTCGCTCGAGCGTCAAGAGCTTTGGCTTTTTACGATATCCAGAAATGCCTAGACGAATTGGAAAAGCTGCCGCATGTTCAGCAAAATACAAGCTTCGTTATCGCTATGGCTGCTAGGGCGCATTACGAAAGACAAGACTTTTCTTCGGTGCGTTGTCTTGTTCACGCTCCCGATACCCGCTTAATGCTTATCATTGACATAAACTCAGGCTGAAAGAGCATTCAAGACATTACGAAAAGAAGACCCCTATCGATTATGGGACATGGAGGTGTACTCTTCCCTTCTTTGGCACCTACAACGAAGCGTCGAACTTTCCTTCTTAGCTCAAGAGCTTCTGAATATTAGCCCACGATCACCTCAGGCCTGGATCGCCATCGGAAATCTGTTCTCTCTTCAGAAGGAGCATGAACAGTCCATGATATCCTTCCGCCGCGCCGCTCAACTGGAACCAACCTGCGCATATGCGTATACGCTGAGCGGACATGAGTCGTTTGACGAGGACGTGAACAAAGCGATCAACTTCTTTCAGCTGGCTTTACGTGCTGATGCACGCCATTACAATGCCTGGTGAGTGGGAGTCATGGATATGGAGAAGAGGGCTTATCTCTGATATGAACCCCACGCAGGTATGGCCTGGGAAGTTGTTATCTGAGTATGAGCAAACTGCGCCTAGCGGAATACCACTTTCGAAAAGCGGCAGAGATACACCCGGAAAATGCGGTTCTGCTGGGATGCATAGGGATGGTGCGTAGAGAGTCATGTGTAGTCTGTCCTGGACACTCGGTAACGAGGGTGTCTGAATGGACGGATCCGCAAGAAAAAGTATATTGATGTTATCTATCACAGGTTGTTGAACGACGGGGTGATCGAGAGGGAGCGCTATCGATATTCAATGACGCTCTTCGATATTGCCCCTCGAACGCTCTGGTTAGGTACCGGCGAGCCAAAATGTATATTGCGATGCGGAAGTACACGGTGAGTCATATCAAGTCAGACTAAGGATGGCTGTGATATTTTCGATATTGTATTCTATGACAGACGGCTGACGGAATTCTCAGGCAGCGGTGGAAGACCTGGAGATGCTGCGAACGCTGACCCCAGAAGAATCCAATGTGGTATTCCAACTGGCCAAGGCATATCGACTGCTGGGGAATGTGGTGAAGTCCGCACAGACGCTTGCAGCAGCACGTGATATGTCACCGAAGAGCCTGGGTAAGATCAAGAGACTGCTGGAGACAGTACGGGACGATGGGGAGGACCGGATGGAGGAAGGATGAGGATTGAGGATAGTAATTGTAGTAGATTGGACGGACATTGCTATTTGTGGCGACATGGTGAATAAACTGGTTCGAGTTGGGTGCGCGTGACTGGTTTGGTTTGTGACTGAGGAGTCATACTTGGTTCAGTTTGGGGTAATTATATAAAAGGTGGCCCGTCCAAGTCTTGAAAATCCTCAACCGCCTCTTCAACCTCAACCACAACCACAACGATGCCCTTCTAGTACTTGCTCAACCAAGGCTCCTCACTTATTAATCCCTCCCTGGCGACTACACCGCTTCGAGAATGGTCAATAAACTCCTCCGCACATCCAAGAACGGCTCCCTCCTCTTCGAACCTGAAATCGTCGACCGCATACCCCACTGGTAACCCACAAATCTCCCTACCACGTATGTTTTCTCCCCTTTCCCCGCTATTTCACGCCGCTCATCTCCATTTCAATTCAGTGTCAGACCCCACTCCATCTCATCCACCAAATATGTCTCTAGACTCTTCCACCCTCGCGCACTTGGCGCATTCCAAGTTGCACTTCTCCACTTCCAGCAAGAACAGCTGCAACTTGCATCGCTGGGTCCTGCTCAAAAACACCATTGTTTCTTCTCCCAGCAACAGTATCGTTCAGCCTAGCCAGTCTCACCTCTCAGACTCTCATGACGACCTCGAAGACGACGACGAGGCTCTGTCCGAGACTGACACCTTCATGTTCCCGGACGCTGGCCAGTTGATTCCCAATTCAACCTCCGACAACGTCAAGGGTGCTGAGGCCCAGTGGTTGGACTCTTTGTTAGAAGGACTTGCCGACGATGAAGACGACGACTATTACTACCACTCTGACTCTGACATTCAGCATTCTCCACTCCCCGTTGACGACGAAGAATTCCCTCTGTACAGCCCCGTAGGCTCCCCCGTCTCTTCGTCCGACGACCTTCCCACCGCCCAGCCTCCTTACTATCCTTCTCCCATTTCTGTATCATATCCTGTGCCATATCCTTCTTCTCTTATTCGTGCTTATGCTTTCGATTCTCAATTTGATTCGCTCGTTCCTTCTGTTTCTACCCCCTATGAAAACCCTCTTCCTTATCACAATATCGACGACATAGAAGAACTTTCTGTTCCTGATGCTATAGAAGACACCTCTGACGACGAGTCCGACGCGCCAACAACACCTTCCATTGGCATGTCCCGTTCCTCTCTGTCTTTGGTTGACGCGGCTTCCATCCCCCTCCCTCCCGAGCGCAGTAGACTGCGCCACTCCAGTCCCCGTGTCTATGTCGGTTCAGACGATTCGTATTTCTATCCTTTCGAAATTGATCCCCTCCCTTTCCCCGAAGAACATGTTCATCCTTCATATAATCAGTATCAAGAGTGTTAGTAAAAAATCTTGGCCTCTTTCACACATTAATCCTATCTCTGGCTCCGCTTAGTTTTCTTGCCCCTCTCTCTTTCCTCTCCTCTTTTGCTCCTCCGTTTTAGTCTGGTACATATGCTCACTGTTGTTGCTTGGTCTTATCATATATTACTCTTATAACCTCATGGCTTCGTTTCCATTCTCAGTCTGATAAGCACTCTTTTTTTGGGTACGTACTCTGTCTCTGACACATCTGTGCGAAGGGCAGGAAAAGGTCTTTGTTACCAAACATTTCAGGTGTGGAACATACAACTTGTGTGAAAGTCCGACGGTCACCGGACGCCGGCAGTTAGCCCAAAGCACCCCATTCATTTGATACATCATGCAATGATAGCAATGTACTAAGCATGTCGGCCGAGGAGAAGATTGAGCGCCTGCCGTAATACCGCGGTGTTACCCCTTCGAGTACCCCTCCGGTACTTTCTCCTTCACCTTCGTATTTATATCCAAGTTGGGGTACGCAAGGAGGTCCTTGATTTCAGCGCTCGCGGATGGTGGGAAATATTGTACAGAGGTGTTGTTGAACGCGGTGGGCCATGAGCTAGAGAGAGGTAACGGTCGACTCTCTAGCAGTGCGGCTAATTCATTTGATCGTCCCATGTAGTCAGTAGTCGTGTGAGACAAAATGAGTGAGGCGATCATAGGTCAAAACAGGACATGCTCTCACCCGCTCGCAAAAGGTACGGGACACTCGTCTCCAGCACGCTTGTCGGTTTACTGTACATATTCCGAACCCCAATTTGTTTTTTTCGAAAAGAGAAAAAAAGACGAACGTTATGTTGGAAATGAGGGAAGAAATTAGCTCATCATTGAACAATATCACGGGACAAGAGCATAAACACACGCAAGAAAAAAAAACGCGATAACTCACTTATCCAAATACTCTTGCAATCGGTTCCCAAGGATGAACAGGTTGCTGGAGAGACCTTCTGTGTTCCAATTGGCTCGGAGAACGGTGTCGTAAAGTTCGATGTCACAGTGGGGCATGAAGCAAATTGTTGGGACAGATAGGTGATACCACTCCGCGTCGTCATCCTGATAAATAAGAGAAAGAAAGAAAAAGAGCCGGCGAAGATCCACGTTTAGTTCCCTGGACAGTAGAATATGAGATGGGAAGTGGACGTGCTCTGTTTTTGGTTAAAACGTTCATTTGGAGATTTTTGAAGAAGTTGGTATCTTCGGTGGTGAAAATAGGATCATAAATGGATACTTTGTCGGGAGCCTGTGAGAAAGAAGAGTGCAGAGTTGGAATCCGGCATCATAACAATCCCGTAGTCATAGGCGGACTTATGCAAGAACATAGTGGCACTCGAACAGTGCTGTTCTATTCAGGCCACTTCACGATCATGACGCATGATGGGCAGAAAAATGAAAGAAGCTATCGCGCCATTGTAACACAGAGAAGAAACTTACAACGTCGAGTCGCTTACACGTCTCCGTCAGAAACGCAAGCTGTACACGGGCAATTTGAGATGAACTCGGACTCCCGAGCCCAAGGCACAGAACGGCTGGTTTTTGCTCCTTAGCAAAGTCATTCCAAGAACTCTCTAATGTGTCTATAGATAAGCACAGAGAGACGTCAGGACCGAATAGATTTGCGGAAAGAAAAAAAAAATAAGAATCTCAGTTGAACAAACACGGACGTGAACATTGCGCGAACCATTCGTCCTGTCCGATTTGAGTTTGGAGAGGAGCCAACAGAGTCGTCAAGTCTGGAGGCGGATTTGGGGCCCTTTTCTTTCTATTTTTTCGTGACTTGACAGGCACGAAATCCGAATAAGAAAAGGATGTTGATTGAGAAGGATGAGTGTCCATCTTAAGTTCGAGCAGGCGGCGAAACTTGCATGCCAAACAAACCGCACTCTAACTTTGTTATGTAATCTCAAGCCACGAAATGAGCCAGTTTGCGGTCAGGGTCACAATCGGGTTTGACACCGACCCTTTACCTTTAGAGTTCAGCTTTTCTAGAGATTAGCATGCATCCGTGTCGTACAATCATCGACAGTCATAGAGCTGTCGGCGGAAGACCTGTTGTGGGGCTGACACCAATTCTAGAAAGGTTAACATTCATCTGACCAAAATGTCTCGTCAAAACAGCTCAGGAAGAGTCAGAGATAACAGCGCGGTCTACAAGCGCTGAAACTTTTCGACAGCTGCGGTCCCGATTTCCAAATGTATTTGAGCAGCAGTCAAGAGAGACTGGGACCCTGCAAGCGCAAAGAGACTTAGCTTTTCCTACTACCACCGGCTTCTCCGCTTGTCTATCCATAGCCGTTAGCAGACTGTCTGAATAAATCTTCTTGAGTCAGAGAAGGGCAACCCAGCGCTTTCAGTTCCTGATCATAAGACATCAGCTTCTGACTTGTCACCTAGAATCCGATACAGGCAACCTGACGCCATCTATCAGCTCGTGATGCAGGAATGAATTGCTGGCAAGTGGGAAGGACCTGCGGGATATTCGCGGGACTTGAGACCGAGGGGCTTCACTGTTCAAAGTAACCATGTCAGGTTACTTGGGACACACACATACACACACGCGGAGATATTGACACCACTTCAACGTTTTTTCGATTTGATTTCATAGTGAGCCCTTCAAAGGGTCTTTGTAGCCCATAAGTCGTCTCCTAAGTATGTAGCCGTCTCCACGCCGACTCCCTTGTTGATCTTTTTCATATCTTCCGTGCTCAGTTTGGTGAGCCCAACCCCAACTGCGTGTTCTTTGCCTTCTGCATGGATCGCAACCATATGTTCCGCAGGGACCTGTTCCTCCGCAGGGGGTAAGCGACCACCCGCAGACGTGAACCCAGGACACATCATATGCGCCCCCGCTAGTAGAAAACGGATTGCGCCACGATCGACTTGAACCTTGGGGAGGACATAAGGATCTGATCAATGGAGCCATATTCGTCAGTACAGATATAAATCCACATAGAATAGCGAAAGAAGGCGATGCGAGGAATGAGAAGATCATCAGATCAATAGTAATACTAATATTTGCAAAAGAGAAGAGAAACATACACTTATGGAGAATCCGTAATGTAGGATAAAATGGTCCATCAAAGTGCTGGAAAAACAGCGGCTCAGAGTTCACAGTATACACCGATACATGTTCTCTGCTATGCGATCCATCATGTAGATCAGACAAAAATCATTCCCCGAGATATTGCAACAAAAACCAAACGGACCATTTGACATGAACGAGACCCTCTTTCTTAGGCCAGATCGCTTCTAACGTCTCAGGTTCTATTTTCCACTGAGAAAGAACGGCGGTGCGGATCTGCCTCTGCACAGATGTCTTGACAGGCGTATGACCAGCAATGTCCGTCGCTGGCGAAAATCTATGGACATATTGAGAAAACAATTACAGGGAAGAAACCAGGATCCGGCTTGGTTATCGGTTCGGAACTCACTTCTTGAACATGTCACAGAATGGGTTCACAGACTTGGGGAGAGATTAAGACACGAGCCGACTCCTGATCAAGGGTGGAGAGGTACGGGTAGAGGTATCAGAGTAGATAATGGTGGCGATCAGGAAGAAAACAAATCCTCGAGGAAGGCGCGTTGCAAGTTACATGTTTCTTGCTCAACGTGACCACTGGCCCAGAATAAATCAAGAAATTGCAGGGCGCGTTGGTTTTCATTTCCACCTCCTGCTTTTTCTGGAACTCAACGAGGCAATATCGATCTTTGGTTGACAATGCTCAGAAAATTACTTCTACATTATTTCTTGTCTGCTAATTGTACATAGAGGAAGGAAAGAAAGAAAGAAACAGGCTTTCGACAGCGTCAAGACGAGGGCGCAAAAAGACGATAGCAAAGCTAGACAGGCTGTACAAGCAATGTACAAGATTAGAGAAATGGTAAGGTGGGGGAAAGGTGGGGGCATGATGTTGGCTTTACGTATCAGATCGTTGTACATTGTGAAAAGGGGGGTAAACCTTAGGGAAAGAAAAAAACAAAAACAAAAAATGAAAGATGCAAACGGTTCCAATTTCCCATCCAATAGATCAAATATCTTCATCTTTATCGTCCAGTTGACTGGGTTTGAGCATCCCAGGAATCCTCATGGCAGCTTGTCTCTCCGCGTCTTGCTTCTGTTGCGTTTCGAGCTCCTTCTCCTCCAAGTAAAGTTCAGCGTTATCTCCGGAGAACTCTTTGAGCTGGATCAAGAAGTCACGAAGTGCCAGTTTGAAGCGACCAATGTCGTTGTGGTTTTCAATGAGTGCAGTGACGAACACTTGAACTTGCGAACTGAGAGAATGAGCTAGGGTCAGTTTCGGTGGAGATAGAGTGGCAGAGACAACACACTTTTGCACATGAGGGAAAGCGTTCTTCAACAGGTTGGCCGTGTATTCACGTAAGAACGCAGTGTTGGTCATGCTCGGGTCGGACACTTGGGAAGCGTCGAATAATGGGGTCTGGATTACATTGATTTCGACAAGCTGATACATGCGTGCGAGCAAGACACTTTGCAATTTGAATCCGCTCTTGTGGTCAGTGTCTGTCAAAACGAAGAAAATATCTTGAACGATGCTGAGGAAATATTGCTGGAAGAATGCGTTCGTGACAGCTGGGTCGGCGGCTGTCGCAAAGTTATTGACGACCTCGAGACACACTGGGAGCAAACAGTTAGATAACGCTCCTGGGAACGACTTCTCTAAGTTCAATTTACGTACAGTTCAGACCAATGTCAGCGATATCACGCATAGTATGCTTGATAGCCCAAATGATACTATCCATGAACAACTTGAAGTTGTTTGGCGGAATCGTGAGTAAGGCTATAATCAATTAAGAAGCCATTGAGAAGGAAGCGAATTATAAAAAAAAGTCGTTACAGACCTGGGAAGCAGTTCAAATTGATCACACGGAGTAACCTGAAGAAGCCAGCACGATGTTCAGGGTACTCTGCAAAGTCCTGATTAATCATGTTCAGAGTTGGTTCGAAGACCGCCTCCATGATAGCGGGGACTTGGGGTGTCAGGAGCGGCTGGGAACCAGATCAGTCGTTTATCTTTCTAGGATAGAAAGGGTGCTTACCCCAAGTCTTTGAATGATCGAGGCCATGACGTTCAACACTTCGGCGTCTCTGGAAGCGGGGACGTTGCGACTATAATCACCGAGAATTGCGTCCAACAAGGGCGGCATGAAGTTAGTGTTTACGGCGTCCAGATCTTCTGCTTTCTTGATGTACGTCTCCATCAGTTTAAGAATTTCTTTTTTCACTGTCCGCAGCTGTCGAACTTTGGGGGTCTTCGTGGCGATTAAACCTAAATATCAAAGTATTCACAAAAGCGTATCTGACAAGTAAAAGGCTAGAATACAAACCCTCTTTCTGAATGGTCTCACTAACAATACCGCTGACGGCTTTGTACAAACCAAGCATGTCGAGGAAGATACGGCCCAACTGGGGCAGATAGAAGCTGCCGATCGAAGTACACGCAGAAACGTTCGTTTTGATAACGTTTGCCAAAATTTTGATGTTGTCGTTATTTGACAGTACGTCCATGCTCTGTGCCGCTTGGGCCATCAATGAATCCCACTGCATGGTAAAGAAACATTGAAAATCTATAACATCATAAAATCAAATCAAGACATACGGCATTGTTGGGCAATTCCATCAGTTTGGCGATAAGCTTTTCTTGCTGCGGTTTGTTGGGCTGGGCAGAGATCATGTAGCCCACAGCTTCGTAAAAGGTATGTACCTGACGAATGTCAATAAACATTTATCAGAGGGGTGATCTAAAGGACTGACTTGCTGTGGGGAAAGATCGACCGTGATTCTATGCAAAAGCCGGAGAATCTCGTCTACGAATGGTTCTTGCTCTCCAGATTGTTGCATAACGAAGTGGCGTCTACATTTTTGAGCAATCTTGATGAAAGTGTCGCAAGCCATATCCTGAACACCTTCATGGGTCTCGTGCATGAACTCGAAAAGTTTGTTGACGACGGTCTTCAAGAACTTCCAATGAGCTTTGAGGAAGCGGGGATACTGGCCGACGATATACATGATATCTGAAGCAACGACGGCTTTGTTGTCCTTTCCGCGCTTAATCTCGCAAAGGCCCAAAAGATCCTTAATGACAGTGACCAAGAAACGTTTCTCAGTTTCCTCGTCTAGAAAATACAGTCAGATTGATGAAAAATTGTCACGAAAATGTACCCACTCATAGCTCCAGAAATCGAACCAATGGCCCAACAAAGAGTGTTGAGGTTATTCCAAGACCATTCGGATCCATCAACTTGTTTCGCGAGCTTCTCGGTAAGGATTGTCTCTGTATCCGTTACATCAAGATGGGTGAGGTAAACGAGGAGTTCACGCATGGATTTGTAAAGAACGATGGTGTCAATCTCCTTCATGAATTCCCGAACAATTTCTCCCTCATCATTCTCGACGATTAGCACCTGTAAGCGACAACTCAATCAGCGAGAGTCGGGATACTCGAACACGAAATTTGACAAACCTCCTCCGGTTTCACCATGCGTTCAATGACCACCAACCTGAGGTTAGACAGCACGTCGCTATAGATATTTTTGCGCAGAGACATGCCATTAAGCATGCTTTGAGCGCCAGAGGAACCTCCTAGACTGAGGCCCATTAAAAGGCCTGAATCACCAATAGGCAAGCTCTGGATTTCATCATAAAGCTCTGCCACCAGTTTAAGCCAATATTCCAAGCAGATCTTGAAGATCTCGCGTTCATCAACCTGAGAAATTTTGACCATGTACAAGTGGGCGTTGAGGAGCACATCGCGGTTTTGGTCTGATTCGACAGCTCGCAGATGATTTGATAGAAAATTGGCAAGGAACAGGGCAAGGTTGAGGACAAGCTCTTGACCAGAATCGCCTGCGTTTTGGTATGCTTGTGCAATATTCGTGCTGGGTGGGATCATTCGATTTACAGATGTCATCACCATCGCAAATAGGATGACAAATTTAGGATCGTATTCCGGACCAACGCTCAAAGCCGCAATTTCTGCCAAACATTTGAGCGTGACATTCCGGAATTCCGGTGCTTCAAGGAACTAACAAAACAGTTTGAGTGTTTGTTACACCATTAACGAATTTATGATTAACTTACGCGGGTGAGGAGTAAATCTATAATCGTGGTTTCGAAGATGTACCCAAGGGGAATCCAGTTGAGGAAACGAAGGAGGGTTTCCAGAGTGGCTTTGATTAGTGATACCTTTTGGGCATCCTCGAGAACTTCTGAGCATAGCTTGAAGATTTCTGAGAATTCACCACACATTTGATTCTTCAGGTTTTTGATCTTAGTCTGTGTCATCTGCTCTGCAGAGAAATCGAAAATTTCTTCCGATAGCAACTTCAAGATGACCATGTTGTTTTCACAAAGCGACAGATTGGTCTTGGAGGATTCGACGAGTTCGGAGATGAAAGTTGGCCAGTTGTGTGGCCACTCTTGCTTAAGAATCTAAAATGTAGATTTTGTTAGTGACACGAGGCGCGGAAATTTGATGTATAAATACCTGAACAAGCGCAAGATTGAGTTTATTGATGTACGTCTTCTCTTTTCGGAAAGTAACCTCGTCAGAGGCTACCTTGACTGTTATACCGACAATGAAGTTCCGAATGCCTTGCCCAAAGATCATTAGGTTGGTTCAGAGAGGGATGAAAAGCCAGGTAGTTTACCTTGACGTTGACCCTCTGGCAATGTTTTCCATTTCGTCATGATAAGCTTTTCTAAAATTTGGAGACCAATGTACTGTAACGATGATTAGATCATGGAACACGGAGGACACAAAGCTAGCGCGATACCTTTGCTTGAGGGAACGAAGATTTCTCAAGAATGTCTGGAACCCTTGTCCAAGAGTCAGGATTATCTTGAAATTGGGTGAGAACTTGCTGGGCCATTTGGCGCTGAAACGAGGGTAAGATTAAACATCTATGAGGATGATGCGCGAAGAATAGGCAAACCTCGGCTCCTACGCCCGTGTAGAACGCCATGACGACCTTGTCCATGAGAGCGACATCGAAGTCTCTTGAAAAATCGAGGAGACCCTGGATGGAAGATCAGAAAGAGAGAGAAGCAGGTGGAGAAAGATACATACGTCCATTGTTGCGCCGACTCCAGATGTGGGTAGATGAAATGGATTGTAGAGGGAATATCGGGGGATGGGGTAGAGGATAAGCACTGCCTTTGGTGTGGGCAGAGGGCGATCGTTCAAGTTGAAGAGGCTCACTTGTGTTCGCAGAGCGCAATCACATCACGGGATCATGACAATGGGTCAGCATAAGCGGAGTTTCAAACTTGGTGTCATCAAAGTCGGTCTAATAATGTCCACTTGACTAAGCACTGCTTCCATGAGATAACTCTCAATGACTTCCTCTATCCCTGACACCCAGCGTGCTTGGATCAATGTCTCCAAGGGCACCCCCGCCCAAGCTCTCGACTTCAAACAAGACTGGCCTGTCCCAAAGAAACTTTCCCCTGGTCAAGTCTTAATCAGGATCCAGGCGGCAGCCTTGAATCCCGTGTACGTTCCGAATTATCTGATCTTTTATCTATCTCACTGGTTATATTCTCCATATCAGAGGGTACAAACTGTTCAAGTTACTTCCCAACTTCATCGCAGGTCGACCCCGCGTGGCCGAGTTCGACCTCTCAGGTGTAGTGGTGGATGCAAACGATTCGAGGTTCTCAAACGGGGATGCCGTCTTTGGCTGGGTACCTTCATGTGAC
>JAIFHD010000931.1:0-11414 GCA_019721455.1 Psilocybe mexicana
CGGCCAATGAACTCACGAAATTCCAAAAACCTGAAGGTTCAAGGTTCAAGCTAACGTGAGAGTCTGTATACGAAGACAGCGGAGCAACGAAGCTTAAAGATAGTGCCCAATAAAACCCCAAGGGTGGTAGGATGGCGATTGAATAGCTGGAGTATAAATATACCCGAGTATCTTCTATGTGAAGGGCCTCAAGAGTTGTCACCCTCCATCGAGATATTACAAAGGCCCGGGTGACCCGCATCACACACCATTTGCGCTGAAGATATATTTCTTACTTGAGCTCCAAACTGGTCGGTCAAAAGATCTCAGTGATCGTAGGAGCCGCCCAACAGTGGCGCATCTAACCGAAGCAACTACGTTGAGTCTCATTTGCGCTCATCAATTTCTCGAATTGCTTCCTATGTATTTATACCTGTTTCTGGGCGCCAAGGTTAGTGATTTGGACGAAAAGCGACGGACCTGCGCCCATGTAAAGTCGCAGTACGTCTTTGGAGTCTGAAGTCAACGGTCTGGGCCACATCTGCCTACGATCTCACGTATGATCGAAGTTCGTTGGAGTCCAATGGACGAGACGATCATCTTTCCCTCATCAAGTCCAAAACCGAGCTTCACAACAACTGGCAATATACTCTATCTGTTGGGAGTCCCCGTAATATGACCAGACAGGCAAACGTGGCTTCTATGTACTTCGCCCCAAATGTCGTTGGGGACGTTAGGCGCTTGTTCATTGGAGGTAACTTGACAATAAGTGCTCCCTGTATCATTTGCCGGCGCTTCGTGTCGTGGTGAGTTCTTTTATCTTTCTACTGCTAAAATTAGATCCGAACTTTTAGAGCAGCCACCACCGATCATCCAGTGGTCAGCCATTCGGGCCTTCCAACGTCAACCTTGCCTTCATCCCGAACTTGTAACCCAACATTCAACCACCACGCCCTTCATCGTATTGTGTTATGCTCACCGCCATACTATTCGTCATTCCTTCCCTATGGACCGTCACGGCCACATTGCCTCCCGCTATCACCCCGGCCCCGACTCTCGACGCCATGGTTGCCAAACGACAAACCATTCAAGCGCCTATCTTATCGACAATGTCCTACGCATACTCCGCCCTTCCGTATCAAGTTTATCCATATCAAGTCCTTCGCGGGCCCCAGTATGGCTACAATCAATGCAACGCCACCACATTTGGGAACAACTCCAACTGTCAGACGCTGATGTTCAACGGACCAGTAAGTTTATTTCGTATTCAAAACGCCGTCTTCAATCATTCCACTAATGGCGAGTAGGACGACTTTTGTCTCTGGGGATCTCCAACGCCCAACGAGCAGATTGGGAGCGTTGAAGCCAAAGTCGTCGTCTATTGTACAAAGCCAAATCCGAGTCACGGTGCTCGTGTCATCCCGCCCGGCTCCATCAGCGGTATGCAGGTCAGTAGAAGTATCACTTCCATTCATGCACAAGTATATTCAAATTGGATGTTGATCAGTGGACACGAACATCGTCGTATATCCAAGTCACCGGCTTCATCACAAACGCGGCTCTTGGATTGGACAATTCGCAGGGAAATGGGGGTGAACTGGACCCGCACGGAGCTGACTTGCAAGTAAGGCTCCAACCGTACACTATACGTATACGGCCGAGGGCGTATATATACGGATACAGATAATTAGTGTGTATATACTGTATATATACATATATACAGTTGTCATATATGATTAATAAAATCAACTAATTTCGCCATGCTTACGCTTGCGACGAAGCGGCTCGTTGACGTCAAAGAGGCCTGACTTAATCCATACCTTGGAAAGCAAGGCTTCCCGAATGGTTTCTGCTTTGAGGGACATCCGTAGATCGGCACAGATGTGTCGTGACTTTGAAAATGTACGCTCAACGGAGACACTTGTGGCTGGAATAGCGAGATAGTCCCGCGCCATCCGAGCGATAGTCGGGAACGACTTGGCGTGAATCTTAAAGAACAATATGATAAAACAATTTGAATTGTAGACGGAAGAGGAAAACTCACCTTCCACCATGCTAATGGTGTGCATATATCCTCAGCGAGACCTCCTTCGAATGCCAAGTACCGACGTAATTCCTCGTCAAACCGTTCCTTTGGTGTTTGCGTCCGAGGAGGTGTTGCATGTCCAATGTCAACCGTGAGCATTGGTAGCAACCACGAAGCCGCATTTTTGGGTTCCGCAGGTGCTGGTTCTTGTACAAGTGTGTCTGAGGGTGCAGAGGACTCGGAAGGTTGACTCGTGTGATAGATTGTGGCGACGTGTGTGAACAAAAGAGTGGCCTTGTCAACTTCATCCTGACGGCCCGCTTCGGTGGTAGCTAGGTTTTGGAACCATGCGGCTCGTAGCGAAGGATGAAGCACTAGTTTTTGAGAAAGATTTAGTGAGAAAGATTTATAGCCTACAGGTACAACGGAGCAGGTACTTACGTGTTCCAAGTTTGTAGAAATGGTTGTCGAGGGCCATTTCTCGATATTTTTGAAGCTTTTCAAGTGCTGGTTCGGCAGCTTGACGAATTCGGATGTGAGTGCTCGCTCTCTTCTCAATAACGGATGTGATGTGATGATGTAGTGTCTGATAGATTGGGAGTACAAAAGGAATGGTCGGGTTTGATGACTGGGACATCTGGTGGGTCGCCTGTGTAAATACCTATTGGAAACGGTGATTAGATGAGCTTTTATAAATGATGTCGGAAAAGAAGGTTTACTTCGAGAAAATCAGCAACATCAGATAGGAATTTCCAGTCTTGCTGCTGAAGAATGATGCCTCGCAAATTTTTGTCATCGAATACCCATCTGTCAATTGCCTAGTCTCACAATAAAAATTAGATACTATGGCTGAAAGATCTGTTCACGTACATTTTTTTGGAGATAGGCCCGCCGAATCATGGCGTGCGTGTAATTCCATTGGGTGCGGATGTCTCGCTTGGGCATAAGTGCGGCAATGTGTGCTGTGGAAGATTTGCGGCCATACTCTTCTTTGGCAATCTTTTTGAACCGGATACGACGCTGGGGAGAGGAGACAATCTTTGTTACAATAAAACGTAGCTGGAGTGAAAAGGTTAGATTAGATAATTGATGATGAGAAATGCTGTACCCGTGTGACTGCCCCCTTATCGCCGAGTGAGGCAATCGACTCCATTTCTTCCTCGTCCAAGTCATCATCGTCCTCGACACCCTCAACCTCTTTGTCCATGTCGACATCTTTCGGGATCTTCTCAGCCTCGAGCTCCTTTTGCTCTTCATCCTTATCGATGTCATAGTGGATTTCTGCCTCCTTGCAAAGCTCATACCAATCCTCGACATCTGGATCCACCGCTTCGTCAATCCCATGAAGGAATTTCTGAACGACGAGATTGATAACATGTGCGATGCAACGGATATGCATGTCCGGGGTGAAGGGTATCCCATATCGAGCAAGGAGGCATCGAGCCGTGGTTGAAATGACCACGTCGTTGACCGAGGCATTATCTGTGGTGAGGCTTATGAAGTGTAGGCCAATGGTACGTCAGTGAGATATCTCCTGCTATAAAGAACAATGTGACTTATATTATTGAGCCCTCCTCTTTCTTTAGCCCCGTTGACAAACGCCAGACCAGCGAAGAGCCCTTGATGCTCTTTTTCGTCAAGTGGTTTAAAATCGACAACACGTTCAATCAACTTCCACTGTCTTCCAGTCATCGTCGATGAAGGAACCAATGGTACACGCAAAGGTGTACACCATTTGCTTGGTGGTCCATGTATCCGTTGCGTATGCGATCTTTGATTTTACGGCCTACAGAGCGACTTTAGTCTGACGTTCTTTCTAACCAACAGAATGGCATGATCATCTCGAAAGAGCTTACCGAAAATTCACGGACCACCTTTCCATGAAGCTCGCTAAAAATGCGAGCGAGCTGGTTTCTGACGGTGGTGTCGGTTGGAAGGTCAAAACGAATCTTCAAGTATTTAAATAGGAGTTGCAAGGATGGAGCTTCACCGGTTGTCCAAGGTAGGCTTTCATCCAAGATCCAAGCTGCGAAGAGACGGAGAAATCCTGTATTCGTTGCTACCACAGCTGGGTTTAATTCTCCTTGTTTCAGATACTCATCCATGAGCTCCGCGGATCGCTTTAGATTGAGTCTCTCAGAGAGAGGTGGGGCGCTCGTCGAGTCCTCGGTGTTCTGATCTCTTGTATGTTTACACTCTTTGACGTGGGTTGCAAGGTTGTTGAGTTTTGGGAGACTTTTCTCATCGTCAAATGTGATATTCTTCCCGTCAACAGTTCGAGGAAAAGTCCTGACTCTACGACGTACAAGTAGGTAAGCATGCTTTTATCAAATAAATAAGATATTGAACTCACTTATCGCAAGATTTACAGGAGAACTCCCATCGCATCTCACCATTGTTGTCTACGACGGGTACTGGAGTGTTGAAGTATTGCATACTTGTGTTTCCTGGCCCTCGGCGTGCTGGCTGGGACTGTTGGGTGTTTGCTTCGACCGCACGAAAAGCACTTTGGCCGTCAGATTCATCACCCGAGTCGATCACTTCTACGTTCTTTGCAGATTTCTTTTTCTATAAAGAAGATATATATATGATACGAGGTCATGAGTATTCAATGACACTCACTGGGACAGCTGGCTTCGATTTTTTTCCTTTTGACTTTGAGACCCCAGGCCTGAGAATCTTGTCCACAGCTGCGTCAAGCCCTTCAAGTCGAGTACGTTCAGCCGCGGCCAACTTCTTTTTTTCGTTTCTTTCCTGCTGTTCATTTTTCAGCCAATAAATCAGGTAACCACATACTAACAAAGACCACATACACGATAAACTCCAGCCTCAGTAAGCTCTTCTAATTCGGACCCATCACTATCGAAAACACGCCTCGCATTTTCGGGAGAAGGAGGTTCATCCCTGGCCCGTTTCGGAGGGACATACTCCTTATCAGATTCCTCGCCGCTTTCACTGCCATCGGTGCGTCCAGGACCACTGTTTTTCACGGTGGTACGAGGTTTTTTGGCCTTTCGTCCTGATAGTTGAGATTCGTTTTCTTTGACACTGCCGGAACTGTTGCTAATGAATGTGACCCTCGTCAGGGAAGTTCGGAGGCCTAAGGGAATTATCACATACCTGAGAATTTTGAATTCCTCCACAAGTCGGTCAAGTTTAATGCTGGCCAGGTCCCAGTTCAGGGTACCCTTCGATGCCGCATCATCAAAGTATTCCAGAACAAGGTCAATCCCGAGCTTGCCTCTTCTAACGTGAAGAAGGCGACCAGTTGAATCACGTAGCTCATGGCCGAAAATAGCGTCCATACGGCGGTTGAAAATTGGCCATTGCTCCTCAGGATTGTCATTGAGCGGGATGTTTGTGAAAACCTGAAAGATCTTGTCATCCTTCGTTGCAATTGGGATAGTGTTTGGGAGTAGTTTAGTCAGAGATTTGAGAACAGTAAGCTTTTCAGAAAAGACACGAAAGTCTGGTAGGGGCATGGTGAATAGTTAGAGCACTGAGGCTATTGGAACAGCATCGTCTCAACAGCTCATCTATTTGAAAATTTTTCAAACAGGTACGCATTGTAGGCCCCAAATTACAGGTACTAGAGGGCACTAATTAGATCAATTGATTGAAATTTAAGGCAGGGCTCCAAGGTACAAGGTAATAGGAAATATAAACCGTAGCTTTGAGGTTGAACGTTGAACGTTGAACCCTCAAAGCTACGGTATCTAGTAATTAGTTCAACCACAGTGATAGCATTGAAAAGGATAGCTTTTCGATGGTCCCTAGTAATCTATTATGGGCCACGGTCCACCTCGGCCATGCAGAATGACGAGGCGTTGACGTGCTCAATAGACCGGCGGCCATGATAAGTGCCGCGAGAGGCTATTTCTTAAATTCTTGATTGTTCCTATCGGCCGCCTTGGTCAATATTCCCAACCATATATGAAAACCATATACCGTATGTTTACACTATACGCTGGTTTGGCCATTAGACCTATACGTATACATATACATATACAGTATTTACTGTATATATAGGGTAACCTATAGTGTACGGTTGGAGCGTTACTTGCAAGGAAACCCACTGGGCGGCGTGGTGTTCTCGAACGGGACCAAAGACTCTGACGGTCACAGCCCAGTGCAAGTTCTCAATTGGAACAAGTAAGCTTCGATGTTTTCTGTGAATCAATGAACGAACACCTAACGTCGAACGATACAGTTTCGTGGGCAATAACCAATTCTGCTTCAAAGCGTGCTTCAATTCAGTCACTTCGCCGAATTACTGCGAAAACAGGTATGACCTTATCGGATGCGAGTACAATATGCCCTCGGCGGTCAAGGTTGGCGAGTTTACTGAATGCGATGGCGATGTCCAAGACGTGGTCGGAGTCTACACCACCAATGGAGCCGGTAAAAATAACTTTTCTTCACTTCGTACCTGTGACAAACATATCTTTCAGTTACGACCTGGTCAATGCCTGACCCACTCGTGTCCCGCCCTCCTTACAGTCCCCGTATCCCATCGTCCTCAAACTGTAAAACTTATCAATCGACCGACCTATTCCCCGCTCTTTCCACATCATCCTCGGTGAGCCTCAGTTTCGAAAATGCACGCGAGATTTTTCTAAACATGTCATTTACAGAGTTCAACGGGTGCAAGGACGACCGGGAATGTCCCTGCCACTGCAACGACGGGCGCTTCGCCGACTGGAACTGCTGCCCGTCCCGCAAACACTGCGATCAAAACCTCTGCTGCCAGAGGTTTAACCACGCTGAACCCCCTCGTGCACTTGGTCCTTATGGTTGCCGTGGCGGGTCTCTGAAGATTTGAAAGACTTCCTGGGAGTTTATCGTCATTCGAACACCTTCGTAATATCAGTCTAATCCAATCCGTACATATACTACAAGTCCGAGATTTTCTTTTTGTTCCCAATAGACTGTAATTTCACAACCAAAAAACGGTCTAGACCGGTATTTCTTGGAACTGACGGATGGCTAAGCGTAAACTCGTTCAAAAAAATGACAAACAAACCTTTGTTTGCCATACCGGGCTCAAAATAACTTTCTCGTTGCCATCATGGTAAGAAACCTTCAGAAAAGGTGAGCAACGACGAGTCTACGCCCCATCAGCCTGCACGCACCGTGATCGCTGGTGGCGGGGTGTCAAATTGAAGGGTGGAAGCGTGTTCCTGTGCCCGTACTTGAGGTTCAACGCTCCCAGGTCTCGCGTTGAGGCTGCCGCGAGATAGTGAGACAATAACATTCAAGAAATGGAATGAGATGGCTTACGACACCAAAAGGGAGATGGAATAAACTGAGCAGACGATGAGGTTAGTTTTCATCGGAAGTAGTGATACGAGCTTACGTTTGGACAGAATGTACACAGCAAGCCAGACCACTGCAAATAAAGAATCTACGTCAGGGATCGACTGGAATTACGAACGGAATGGGTTTACTATTGGACATGGCCTGAAACTACTCGCGAGTTAATGACCTTTCGAGGGGAATAGGGAGAAAGACTCACGCATACGATCACGGAGACTGACGTGAGGCTCGTTATAATACCCGTCTCTGATTTGCAAGTCTTGAGAAGCTGAAAGTCACAAGTTGATGTATAAACTTACGTAGTGAGAATCGAACAAGTCGATTCAGAATGGCAGTTGTTCTGAGGAGAGCACACATCAGCTCGGAGTCGAAATGAACTCAAGGAAACGCACGTTTTGAGGTTAAATGGAGAAGACATCTTCCTGAGGTAGTATACCATCGAAATTGCAATGATGATATCTGTCAACGCTCCCACGCTCAGCGCTGCTGTAATCAGCCAGCCACACTGAACCACAAATATGCCATTCGGATTTCGAGGAACGTCGAGGACGCTCTCAACTGATAGGGCTATCCCACCGGCGAATCGCAACAGCGTACAAAAGAGGCATACGGCCGTCAGAGACAGCCGACCAGAAAGTCGATAAATACGATGGGAGAAGAAACACTGTGATCCATCAGACTGCTAAACCAATAAATAACACGAGCAGAAGCTACATACCTGAACAATGAAAGTTATGATATTTTCACAGAGGACATTCGCTGACGACTGATACGTATTTGCCTGGTCCCTATTCGGTCGAGAGACAGTTTCAAAATAGATGACATGGGACGCCGTGAAAGAATGGAAGACTTCGAGTAGTCTAGGAACGATGAGCGGTGCGATACGTCTGGGCGCTGGAGTTCACTCACAGAAGAACGGAAACCTATCTTTCCATGTGCAGTCAGTCGCTGTATGCAAGTACACGAACCATGGGCGACGCACCAGGAGCTTCAACCCAAACCTATCTCGCTCATACAACCGAAAGTATGTATAACCCTGCGAAAATGTCACGCCCAGCAGCACCAGACTAAGAAAGGTTGATATCTCGATGGCTCCAAGGTTCCCATTCGTATTTAAGTCGAAATTTCCTGGTTGTATAAGCTGCACCATGATTTGATGTTGAAAAGATGCTGTCCAGAGCGAAAAGAGCGGTATGAATAGGGCCTTCAAGGCCTTGCACCACGCCAGCGAAAGATTGCGGGAAAGAAGGAAAAAGGGGGGTCCACCAAGAAGCAAGGGGCGAGTATTGTGGTGATTAAGAGGTGGATATATGACACCTTCCATCGTGACTTTCCCCGACGTCAGACCAAGCGACATATGTCGTCGTCACCGAAGTACGACGTTCACGGTAGGTGGCACGATGTGGGAAAAGAAGTCCTACCACTGTGACATAGCATTGAGATTTACCATTATAGACTCGTCAAGCGTTGGATCACCCTATGTGAAATCTTCCTAGAGCCAGGTATGAGAGTTGGTACATTGGTGGGCCTATGCGTCGACAGCGTGCATTCTGTGCCGACTCTCAGTCAAAGGATTTGTGTCTATTTTTCCAATCTGTGGTGAAAGGAATAATTATCTTGATCGTTTTGATAGACATTAGATCGTAACCAAGTAATTGTGAGAGAAAGGAAATTTTGAGGAAATTTGGCGACGTGTGTGGAGGAGACATAAGAGGAGACATCAGTGATGGGGTATTTGTGGGAGAATTTAAAATAAAGTTCCAGCCTAAGCTCCCGGAGACGAGCAATCATGCCGAATCGTTGCCGATACTTGTGCCGCATCAACACAAAATTCAATTCCGCGTCAATAACCCCGGCAGTCTAAACGATCGTTTGTAATCGTTTGATTCAATCATGGCCACTAGATTTGAGAAGAGGAATGACAATCCTCTCTTTGCAATGGTACTCTTCTTCGAGCGGGTAGTGGCTCTACCAAATTCTCATCTGGTACTGATCTGGTATCATGCACAGCTACCTATGCGTCTAACCATTTTTCATTCAACGTCGACGTAACTCACCCGTTGTTGTTCATTGGATATGATGGTCCGCATGTCTGTTGGTGCGCACCTCTTTATGTTCAGCGATATGGCCATCATCACATCCACGTCCTCGTGCTGGAGCCATCGGATTCAACACTCTCTGATGCCACTGCTCTGATTCTATCATACTAACCACTTACAAGATCGATGACGACGACGACGACGCACAAGAAGTTCATCGAGGAAATAGAAGTTATCCTACAAGAAGTCACAACAATCCTGGTCTATCTCGAGGTCGCGTACGACAACTCGGCACTTAAACAAGACATCGTGGAAGTCAGGAATATGTTACAAGACTTCGACAGGATATCTTCGGCCTATCAATGTCTTGTGGACGAGCCTGATCAATATAAAATGCGAACGGAGAAAGCATCGCAGTAAGTGGTTCCGGTCAACGCTCAGCCACTGCTTCGTACGGATCATCATAAATGCCACTGAATACTCACGTTCCACCCCCAATTCATTCCCAGATGTCTACAGTATGCCGATTCTTTGATCTCACGACACTGGTCTTCTCCGGTATACATAGTAGAAGCACAATTCACAGTGCTTCGCGAACATTTCTCAATGATCGCAAGGGATCTTGAAAATAAACTGGTAAAAACAATCCAACGTTTTTGGGACTTCTTGCGGGCCTAACCTTTATTCAAGGTCGCTTCTCTCGAGGGTCGTAAACCCATCGCCACTGGTCCTTTTGCAACATTTAAGCTTACAGAGTGGCCATGAATGTACAATGGATCTATCACGCTGCCGCATTTCAAGTTGGACTCTGGAGTTTTACTTCCCAGACGGGAGACGCGTTTCCCATTTCGAGACCCCCTGGAGCGCTAGCATGGTGTAGCGATACCTAGAAATGAATTTCAGTCGTCAATAAATATCCCCAAAGACTCTTTCCAACAGATTCTACGACTCCATAGGTAGTCTCAGTCTAAACTTAGTCAGGCAGGCGGTGTATGATTTCAATCTTGCTCTTCAACGTTGAGTTTAAGCTTCAAGCTTCAAGTTCAACATTCGAATGTTAGAAAATGATGGTAACTGTTCTGTATAGGGATTCAAAGAACAGTGCAAACTCAGACGTCCAGTGCTCCATTTACCTTTCGCCAGTTGATCCTAGGAGCACTTCTTTGGTATTTCAAGTTGGGGGATAAAGTTCAAAGCGAGTCGACCTTGTATTACATCACTCACGGTAGTGGACTCAAGCTGGTTCACGGGCCTTGGAAAGGCAGGATGATACATAGCGCTGAATAGCATGATGGAATCGGAGAAGCTTCTTCACCTGTGTGTCAGGTTTCATTGTCCATGGACTTGAACATCGAGCATAATCGAGGTGAAGTTGATCGAATCGATAAGCGCATCATGTCGTGAATACCCACACCAGAAGAAGAAACAAAAAAAAAGAGTACTAGCTTAGTCAGGATCCACCAGCAGGACCTCGAAAGTGCCCCCTGTCCGGCACATTTTTCTGAAATCTATCAAACCGCCAGTGAACACCAAGGCCGTAGATGAAATCGGACAGATGTACCCACGCCCGTCGCCCTCTGAGTAAACAATCGACGCGACCCGCATATATTTCCCCGCTTCCCCGCTTCCCTCCCCTCCCATTCCTTGTCGCTGTCTACGCCGAGGTTGAATTATTCCTCTTCTGGTGTATAATCAGATTCCATTCCTTGAACTTGCAACTAGCTCGCAACCGATGCCCTCATTCTGGAATGTGTCTCGATCTTCTTAAATGAGGCTAGGTTAATTGTCTCGTTCCAACAATACCTCGTCTTCTTTGAGAAATAGGACGAACCTTGCCAGGAACAATAACTTCTGGCGCACACACGGGCAGTCAGCTTTGATCGGAAGTCACAGGGATATCCGAGTCCATGAAGAAAAAAAAAATGCTCTGGACCATCACACCGACGCGACACGGTTCATTTCGATCGTTGAACACAGGCTTGTCTGCTCACACCAGGCTCTTCTCCACATGTCCAAGCCAAACTGAGAGTTCATCGATAGCGGATATGCCGACA
>JAIFHD010000957.1:0-26610 GCA_019721455.1 Psilocybe mexicana
TTTTTCGGGGAATAAAAATCAGATTCTGATAGCCAACACGATATTCTACAGGTCTACGAAGTTTTGTGTCCATAGAGTGACTTTAAGGCAGCGGAATCAAGGGCACAATTTTTTTTTTCAATATCTGGGGTAAGGACAGTAGTGCCAAGCCAACGCCAACGCCAACAATTACGGAAGTCCCCGGTCCGGCGAAAGCCGACGGTTGGCGCCGTGTCATTGTTGCCTTTGTGCTGGCTTGGTTCCAAACTCGTCCCTCAACCAGTCCTACGTTTTCCTTGAAAATGCAAGAACTTTGTTAAATCCTTTCAGCCATTATTGAAATCTCCTCGACGGTCGCCTAATACCCATCCACTTTGCTCCTAATATTGTTTTCCAACTTACAAGATGCTGGTTCTCTAACGGGGACTCCCTTTGAGTCATTTTGTGTTCAATTTGGTTTGTTGTGGGCACAGACGCTTGTTCTTGGTACAGTCCCATTCTTTTTATTGTTCTTATGATCTCTAGAACAAGCCCAAACGATGCTTCTTGTTTTTCTTTTCTTTTAGATCATATTCCTAGTACACAATAGATGCAAGGGTGACGGTGCCCTATATAACGGCCAAATGGACTGAATGAGATGCATTAAACCACCACTTACACCATGGCCGATATTGTATCCACAGACTTGCCCCTCCCAAATACCGCGGTGGACGACACATCACCCAAAGTCGCCGTTCTCGCTGATGGCACAACATTGCCTGATCTCCTCCGGAACGCCTTCCGGGCCACAAACAAGTGGCTTTTTGGGTTAGAAACAGTTGTGATGTAAGTATAGTCTATTCAAAGTCAACGTATTCTTCCGAAGTTGAGGGGATTGATTCTCCAGTGTCACACTCACCCCTGCAGTTGAAGCAGAGGAAAATTCCACACAGTCTGACCCGCTGCCTCTATCTTATGTACGCGACAGTGAAGGCGGGATATGCTTTCGTTACCTCGACAAATACATTCAGGAAATTCAGGACGATTTCGGCGCTGACTCCGGAGAAATCATAATAGAGGAGATATACAGAATCGTATGCCGTGTACTTACCCCCCAGTTTCGAGATGACAGCTACCCCAAGAAATTTTACGAAGGGTTCTCGAGTAAGTCACTCAAACAACAAACCATCTTAATGATGCCCGATCGTTTGTTCTGACCTACTGATGAACATAGAATTTGTCTTGCTGAGAGAAGGCATCCCCCTCAGTCCTTATTGTGGTAGAACTACAGCCCATGTCTGGTATGGTCGCAAAATGCCATACTTCCTCGACTGGATGGACAAACAATTTGGCGACGGCACGATCTCCAGGCTCACTGCGGCGCTCGGGGCACCATACAACAAAGCTGTGTTCGAAACTGTCACAGGCACATCCATCTCGGATCTCTGGAAGATGTACTGTGTGTCGCAAGGCGAAGAAATATCAGAGAACGAGGAATTGAACGCCGAACTCTCTGAACTATGGCCAATGCCCATCGTCCGCCACGATTTTGATCGCACCTGCGAGCAAGAATGGAATGTTATATTTTCTAACAACCTTGAACCCACAGGCGCCCTGAACAATGCCCTGTTGGCCGTTTTTAAACACCTGTACACTCCAAGGACAGTGCCGATGAGGTCAGTCTTGACTTGAATCCACGGTTGCCTTCAATTGACAGATTTGTCTCAAAAAAAAAAAACTCAGCGTCATCAAAGAATTTTGCCTCGTCCTCCGATCTGGGCCGATGGAGTGCCCAATTGACCTTGAGGAGGAGGAGAATGGTTTGCAATGTAGACTTGTTATTTCTTGGGACTGGATCGAATCCAAAACCCCTACTATCAAGACGATGAATGCGTTACTTGTCTTCTACATGGCTTGTCTTTATCGAGAAATCGACTCTGACGGAATCAACCCGCCCAAGGACGATCTGTGGGACGCCCTAACTATGGCCGGTACGTTAGCGATATTCTTGCAATATTCCGATGACTATTTCAAGTTTGACAATTGGCATCATAATGATTCTGCTTCCTCTTTCTTCCATTATAGCCTTTGTCCTCATTCAAGAAGGTATCATCTCTCCAAGAATCCCCGGCGAGCAAAGAAGAGGAAACAATGGCTTCTCCAAGTTGAAAAATCTTGAAAGAGCGGACTTCCTTTGCTGGATTGAGACCACTGCTGGAGAGGGCACCGTGAAGAAGTTGTACAAACGTGCGAGCCAAGAGGGGCTTGACCCATTGTGCCTTATGGATCCCACTGGGAAGAGTCTCATTGAGCTTTTCCACGAGTTCGAATGTATATTTCCGCCCCGGGAGATTTCTGAGTTTCCCGCGTGGGAGGAGTCCCACATAGACGCCATTTATCTCGACGACTCCCTGGAGTGGCAGGAGTCTGACATGGATGCCATTTATCTTGATGAGCTCCTCGCGTGACAGGAGTCCCATATAGACGCCATTTATTCAGACTCTTAAACAATAAATCGATACCATCTTGAATGCGACTGGTCGCCGACACAGTGTAAAATACGATTTATCTCATGTATTCTCAAGGTATCCTGTCGCCGGTCGTCGCTGAGTATTCCGCGGTCGATAAATAGTTGAATGCAATTTGCTTTTCTCAAAAAATGTCCACGATGATTTCAGACTTACAGCCTGTTTTCTCTTCATATTTAAGGGAGTTTTCTGGAGTTTGGTTGAATTGGTTCGTCAGAAGTCCCCGGTCCGGCGAAAGCCGACGTTGGCGCCGTGTCGTTACGTTGTTGCCTTTGTGTTGGCTTGGTTCCAAACTCGTCCCTCAACCATTCCTACGTTTTCCTTGAAAATGCAAGATTTCTGTTAGATCCTTTCAGCCAGTATTGAAATATACACGAGGGTTTCCCAATACTCATCCACTTTGCTCCTACTCTTGTTTTCCGACTTACAAGATGCTGTTTCTCTAACGGGGACTCCCTTTGAGTGTTTTGTGCCCATCCTGGTTCGTTGTGGGCGCAGACGCTTGTTCTTGGTACAGTCATTCTTTTTATTGTTCAAGTTGTAATTTCGGGAACAAGCCCAAATGATGTTTCTTGTTTTTCTTTTCTTTTCTTTTAGATATGGTCCTAGTACACAATAGTTGAAAGGGTGATGGAGATGTATATAAAGGCCAAATTTAATGAAAGAGCTGCATTAACTCATCACCTACTCCATGGCCAGTACCGAATCCACAGACCTCCCTGTACCAGACACCATGGCGGACAATGCATCGACCGAAGTCGCCGATCCTGATGACCCCCTGGGCGATATCGTGTGGAATGTCTTTCAGCTCACACATGACGTGCTTTTCACACCAGAAAGAGATTTGTGGTCAGTATAGTGCCATCCCCATCAAAGAAGAACCATTTTTGACGTTTTTAATGCAATAATTCCCTCCAGCCTCAAGTCCTGCAATATAGCGCCGAAGACGAACTGCCAGTGTAGCCAGCGATATCGTATACACCCCTTAACTTTCACGAGGAACGACGAGGAAGTAACCATTCATTTCCTGAATGAATACATGGAGGGGGTTGACGCCAGCATCATTGGTTCCCCTGAAATCGCAATAGGGAAAATTTGTAAACTCGTTTGCAACATCCTTAACCCCCAATTCGACGATGACAGCTACACAGAGGAATTTAAGCAAGGACTTTCGAGTAAGTCGTTTAACCACTGAACATTTATTACCGATTCTGACATGCTGGATACACAGACTATGTGCTACTGAGGGGAGGCATCTCAGACATATACCGTTATAATGGTAGAACTATAGCTGAATGTCTCTGGTATGGCCCCCAAATGCCATACTTCCTCGACTGGATGAACAAGAAATATGGCAAAGGCACAATACGCAAGCTCGTTGCCGCCTTTGGTCCTCAATATGACCAAACCGTTTTTGAGACCGTCATAGGAACACCCGTGTTGAGTCTCTGGAGGATGTACTGTGCGTCGCTGCGCGAAAAGCACGAAGGATTAGAAAAAGAGGAACTGAACGCAGAGTTCTCGGAATTGTGGCCAATCCCCACGCTCCGCCACGGTTTCTCTCACGACCGCAAGCAGGAATGGAAGGTTATTTCCTGTAACAACCTTGAACCCGTAGACGCCTTGACCAACGCCGTGTTGGCCATTTTTAAACACCTGTATACTCCAAAGACGGTGCCACTGAGGTCAGTCTTATTTCACGGTTACCTAGCTCAATTGGCAAAAGGAACTCACTCCAAACCAAACCAGTGGTCGCCTCAAAGAGATCTGTCTCTTTTCTCAATCTGGTCCAATGGAGAAGCCGATCGAAGGAAACATAGGCCACCCAATTGCTTCACTGCCCGAATGCGACCTTGTCATTTCTTGGGACTTCATAAAATCCGAAAAGCCATCGGGGTCGATGATGATAGGGTTACTCGTGCTCTGCATTTCCGAAATTTATCGCCTGGTCGACTTTAATGGAGTTGACCCTGGCTTAGATCATCGGTGGCCTTCCACGACGTTGGACACACTGACACACGCTATAACTGGTACGTCAATAACATTCCGGTAACTTCAAGCTTGATGCACGACATCACACTGATTCTATTTCCTATTCCTTCCTTCCATTAAAGCTTATGTCCTCGTTCAGGAGGGTTTCGTTCCTGCGAGAATCCCTGGTGCGCGAAGGAGTGAAAACACTGGCATGGAGGCCATCCTCGAGATGGACAGCTTTGATGCTGCTGACTTCCTGTGCTGGCTTGAAAGCAGGTTTGGTGAGGGAACAGTGAAGAGGCTGTACCAACGCGTGAGCCGAGAGAGGTATGACCCTACGTGGCTTGAAGACCTCACTGGGATGAGTCTCAAGGAGCTTTGCAACGAGTACGGAGATACATTTCCGGATAAAAAAATGCCGGAAATGATTTTATTCCTTTCAAGTTCAACTGTCCACAGATACACCGATATATCGAAGCTCAGAGTGTCTTGCTTCTTGGAAGAATAGCCACCAAGGAGTTCTACGCGATATTTATGAATATTCTAGATCCTATATTAATAAAGAAGATGAAAAAAACTGACCTGGCCGAAGAATATCAAAGTTTGACCACGTTCCTCTGACTCTGAGGAACATTTCCAATGATCGACAACAGCCCACTCTGGATCAACGGTGATAGATGCTCGTCACCACATAACATCAAGAGCAAAGTTTGATAGTCAAGGGTCGTCGATTCACAATATATAGCACGCATTTCCACTTTTCGCAGAGAAGGAAAGAGGTTCGCTGACGTCCGCAAAACCGCTGCGAGAGGTTGCCAATCGAGCTTCGTGAGAGAGTGTTTGTCGATTTGGAATGTGATTTTGAGGACGATACGTTCGAGGTTGGTGTGTGGGGTTTCAAGTGAGGAGAAGGAGGAGGTCTGGAGGAGTTGGATGAACCACGGTATGCAGGTATCGAGAACGTAGTCTTGGATTTGATCTTGGCCATCGCTGCTGACCCAGAAAGTGTCGATGGATTTGATGTTGCCTGAAATCGATAGCGACTTCAAAGAGGGAAGTCCAGAAAGATCCAGTACTTGATGAGGAGCATTCTCAGGTGGGAAAACGACTTCGTGTGTGATGTTATATGTGGTTCGTGCTGGGGGGGTTATTGTGATCAGATCACTGAGAGCAAAAAGTAAAAATGATCTAGTTACCAATTTCATTGGCACACAGATAGACTTCCTTCAAGTGATCAGAACAGGTCTCTAGAAGAGCTTGCAGGTGCTCTATATCGCCCGGTTTGTGTATGCTGATACGCAGGGAAGAAAGATATTGAACTTCGGGAGAACACGGGGAACGAAACCATTCCAGAATAACTGGGAGGGCGGACGAGCAGTCAGCGATGTCAAGAGACCGAAGTCGTGCGCGTTGGCTATCTGACAGTGAATCGGTGGATAAATCTGTGAAAGCCAGTGGATAGTTCATCCTCAGCAACGAAAGTCGCTTGAGAGAGGTACATTGATCCAGAAGAGATAACGTGAAGTCGTCGATCCCGTTTATTGATATGCTTTCCACCGAGGGTCGAGTAAGAAGTCGAATGAACGCCATCTGAAATAGCTGGGTGAACCTATACCACGAGATCCTGCTGTTGTGTCGTCCCGACAGAAAAACCGTGGTGACCTGAGAAAACAGGGGCAAAATCTCGGCAATGTCTTCATCGTTCATCGACCGCTTCATAAACCATCGCAGTACGCCCATCGCAGCAATATTAATGCGGAGAACCCTAACGTGCGATTGGAGACGCGGGGTGAGGTTGAACTGTCCGGATATTTGAGCAGGCGTGTATTCATCGACGCCATGGAACCCCTCGAGGTTGGTCAAGGCCACTTGGTGGTACAAATGCCTCTCGACCATGTCGGAAAAATCTGCATTGACCTTTGCACAAGATCGAAGAGCAGCATGGTCGTCCTGAAGAAAAGAGAAGATGTAATCCAGGAGTTCCAGCGGAAGGTGTGGTTGCATTCTTGTGGTCAACGATTTCTATCCTTTGCCTGAGGATATATAATGACAGAAAGGCCCCTGAAACGACGATTGTGGTACGTGGACAACATATGAGAAAGGCACGACATCCTCGGTTTCGGTAGCTCCCCACTGCCGAACCGGCGACTCCGCCACTCGCCGAGCGGAGCTCCTAATCTGTGTGAATTTCAATCCGGCAAAAGCCGGGCCTGATGGCCTTTTTAGTTTTCTTGTTCTTTCTCTTGTCTTTCTTTTCCTATGTCATTGTCCCTACAGTCGAAGTTTTGAACGTTGAACGTTGAACATCTACATATGTATTATCTCAGTCTATCTGGAAACTTTGACTCGTTCTTCCCCCGTCATGATCTGGCAGCCTACTTACTCACAGAACTTATGGTTAACACAAGAACATGGTTGTTCTCAAAGCGGGAGTTTGCTTGTCATTGTACCCAATCAGGACGTATACTTACAGCTGGACAACGAACAACCAATTCGCTCTTATTCGATTGTCACCACTGCTGGCGTGAACGCTTGTTCTTGGTACAGCTGTTGTTCTTGCTATTTCTGGAATAAACACGACGGTCTGCCATCTGGTTTCTGTTCCCTTTACAGACCATGCGCTTGTACATGTATAATCCATATATAATCAATGGACTCGAACGGGCAGCGCTACACTACCTCTCATACAATGCCTAAAACCAAACCCTCTCCAAGGACCGAAAACGCCATACAATCGACGTCACTCCCCACGCTGATGGTTCGGATGGACGACAAGTCGCATGGAGCAACCGTTCTATTCGACAGGATCGGCATGAAAGATATCTTACGGGATGCCGTATTGTCCACATACAGATGGCTTTTTACGCCAGATACGACTCCTTCGTGGTTCGTATATGTAGCGACATGCTCATAATATCCGGGACTGTATCTTATATTTTCTTTTCTCTAGCATCACGTCGATCACTGTGGCTGCGAAGACGAAGGGTAAATCCGGAGCATCGCTCCAGTCCGCATCAGATGTGGATTGTATAGTGCGGGATGATGAAGCATTCATTTACTTATCAAACGACTACATCGAGGCGGCCCAGACCATGGCCAACGATGAAGCCAAAGAGGTGGTCAGGCGGGACATCTACAGCGCCGTCTGCTGCATTCTTAACCCCCAATTTGACGATGAGAGCTACCCACAGAAATTTTTTCAAGGGTTTTCTGGTAAGTCGGCGTAAAACGACGGTTGCTCTGGAATAGTACTGACCTCGGTGAACAGGAACACAGATTATATGATGCTGAAGGAAGGCTTTCCCCTTATTTCGCCAAGCTGTTATGATGGACCCACATCCGAATATCTTTGGTATGGTCGTGACATGCCCTACTTCCTCGACTGGATAAGCGAAACATTCGGCGAAGACGCCATTCTCAAGCTCAATACGGCGTTCGGAGAACCATACGACAAAACTGTCTTTGAGACTGTCACAGGAACACCCATCTCAGGTCTCTGGAAGAGGTACTGCTCGGCGGTCGACAAAATAGGCAACGAGGCGGAGGAAATGAATGCGAATCTCTCTGCGCTATGGCCCGTTCCCGAGCTCGAACATACGTGCGATTGGGGTCTCGAGCACGAAGGGATCGATATTTTTATGAACACCATCAATCCTCTGGACGCCCTGAGCGAAGCCGTGCTGGCCACCTTCGAACACCTCTACACTCCGAAAACAGTACCAACCGAGTCGGTTTTCCATTTGACTTCGAAAAATGATTTACTCACAAACATTTTCAGTGTCAAAAAGATATCCCTCAGCGTCCTTCAACCTCGTCCAATGGAGAATCCGATTGAAATAAACGATTCGGCGGAGTCCTGCTGTGAACTCGTTATTTCACTGGACTGGATCAAGGCCAACAAGCCCTCGGCACGGATTCTGATGCGCCTGCTCGTATTCTGTGTTTCCAGATATTACCACACCCTCAATTCCACTGGTGGTTATCATTCCTGGTCGTCCAAGATCTTGGGAGAAAGCATGTCCGGTACGTCCAACATGGTAACAATTAGACGAATTTACTGAATCGTTGTTATGTACAGTGTATGTCCTCATGAGCGAAGGCCTCGTTACTCCGTACAGCGGACGACAAGGACAAGGCGAAGAGAACGCGGACGTTCGGCTATTCGCCAACTTCCTCTATTGGATTGAAAACACTGTCTACAAGGGCGCTGTCAGGAAACTCAACAGCCTCGTGAGCAGATACGAGTACGACCCTGTGTGGTTTGAGGAACTTACTGGGAAGGCTCTTGAGGAGCTTTGCTTCGAATATAAAGCCATGTTTCCCGAGGCAGGTATGCCAGAAGAGCTTCAAGTTTTGCCAGTGACACCCTGAGATGGGAAACATTTCCGACTACTACCTGTATATATTTCTTATAATACTAGTATATGTAATGAATCCCCTGGTTCTAATATCAATCTCTTCGACCAGCCAGATTTACTGCAATTGTAAAACTAGAATTGGAATCATAGCGTTCTGAGACACTGAATGTTCCGGATCCAATCCCAATAATGAACCAAAAATTTCAGACGATTGAAAAAATCGACGAGAAGATCACTGGAGCTTACACCGCTTGGATCAGAAGAACCCATATCGTACGAATGAGGGCCAGATACCACTGTAAAAAACATCATTTGATTTGGCCGAGTTGAACATATTGGACTAGCTATTTTTTTTTTTTTTTCAAGCATACTATCGACGTCGAGCTAATCTTACACCGCTTCTGATTCTTTCGGACAACAACAATTCCTACTACTTATATTGAAGGACTTTAACCGTGCAATCGTCGTGAGATTCATCCACCCCATCCTCCGAGATGACCTGTAGAGAGACCGTTGAACTTGAATTTGAAAACCCATTTGTGTTTTGCTAGTTACTCACCGTCGAAACATGGAAGGTCATAGGGTAATCTGGAATCTCAGGATCTTTGGTAATCTGGAAATAGCTAATTAGCACAGGAAGTGCATCGCGTAAGTAATGACAACTCACGGCCAGCGGACCAACCATCTTGGAGACCTTCCATTTGCCGTCCTTGGAATGAAATATGGTGATGAAAAGATTGGCGTCAAAGGTGAAGGGACCGAAGGACCAGTGCGGGCTATTGTTAAACGTGTTTTGGAGGTGCTTTCGCTCCCCTTGTCCTTCGAAAGTGGCGGAGGTGATTGTGCTTCCGTCTTGGTCCTTGACTTCAAGGAAGGCACGCTGCTTCAAATCGGCGTTGACAACCTAGAAACCTTCCTTGTCAATTACGAATGAAATACGGACACCGAGGGTGTTGCTTACACCGGAGATAAAGCCTCTGAAGCTGGGGTGCAGCTTCACTTTTGGTGCAAGCGCGGAGGTTAGATCGTGGGTAGTTTGGGAAGTGTCGGTTGCCATTGCAGAGAACTGGGGCTTGGTACGGTAACGCTGCGTTCAGAGTCCATGCTTTTATGTTCAACCGCGGTCAGTCTAATCGGATGGCGGAGCGGCCAGGTATTAGAAGGAATGAACTTACAAAAAAGAGTGTCAAGGCATGGGTGATGCAATAATTGACAAGGCTATGGGGAATCCCCAAGCCATGACGGTTTTTTTTTGACAATTATTCGAGCACCTTCTTTTGCTATTTTCCGTCAGGTCTAAACGTGTGATGGAAGCTAGGATTATGTATCAGAGCTTAAGACACTCTATACCCTAAATTCTACTCCCAAAACCTAAGAAGCCTAAGCTGCTATTTTAAATTTCTAAACCCGAAACCTTAAGAACTCTAAAGTTCCTAAGCGGGACGCAAGGCGCCCTTGAGGCGCCCATTGAAGAATCTTTCAATTCAAAGAGTATTGCGAAAACTAAAACCGTCAGCCGCAAGGTTTAGAGTCCCAAGTTCAGCACAAGCATCTATAAAATGACAAAACATAGGAACAATCACCCATACTATCAAGGATACCAGTGTGAGGCATTATTATAACACTCGACTGTGAGGAACGCTGGAAAACAACGATGAGGCGGGGTTTAAATATTATTGCCAAATGGGTCGAAACCGAGGGGCACAGGTTTTTGTCCGTGGCAAGGTCAGTGCGTCCGTGGCACGGAGGTCAGTGCATCCGTGCGTCAGTGCAAGTCGCACGGACGTCCGTGCAAAGTCAGTGCAGTTGGTGGGGGGTCCGTGTAGGGTCAGTGCAAAAACTTTGGGGTCCGTGCAAGGTCAGTGCAATCGGTTTTAAGTTAGAGTCGGGTACGTGCAAGGTCAGTGCATATGTACAAGGGTAAAATAATACTTTTATTGCGTTCAAACAAGTCTACCCTATGTAAATTAAAGAAGGATTCCAAGTTGGTACTATTTGGAGGTACTACCTGGGCGCTTTGTGATCGGTTTTGGCTCAGGTCGAGATTTCTCCACCTTCACGTTCTTCTGGTCCTGATCAGCCGGGCGCTTTCTGATCGGTTTTGGTTTTGGTCGAGGTTTTGCCACTTTAACGTTCTCCTGGTCCTGATCAGAACCAGCGTCATCCGAATCCTCCTTGTAATTCGGTCCTAGCTAATGAAAGAGAATGGAATATTGAGTATTGAATTGTGGTCATGATAAACACAGAACATACCCTCTTTTCGTGCTCATATTCGTCTCCCACTCGTTTACCATCCGTATAGTGTGCCGGCAGATCATAATAAGGATGGAAGCCCTTCTGAAGAGGACCAACATCTAACCCCCACTGCTCGTTTCCTGCGATGCCAGCACGTAATGAATTTTTGAACATCTCCTCCTCAAGATATTGGAGGCATTCTTTGGCGATGTCGTATCCTTGTTTCGGTAACTTGTTTGTCTGTCGATTCCATGCCTCATCGAGATAGTCTTCTGGAGAAAACTCCCATTTGGCTTCTTGTTCTAATTCCTCGGCGCTCGGTGGTGGGGGAATGGGCTTCGTCTCAGTGGCTGACATCTTGTAACCGCTGTGTTGAAGTGCTTGTAACTCGGCATCGAGCGCGTCGAGATCCGCCTTCGAAACAGGTATTACGGGTTCTACGTTCTTGTCAGTGCTTTTCTTCTTCTTCTCGGCCTCTTTTTTCTCCTTCAACTCCCTCTCCTTCTTCCTGCGAATAGGAACAAGATCATCACGGGTAATACCAGCGAGAATCCAGAGAGTGATTGCGTGCGCCAATGGAACTCGACCCATCCACGAATCCCGAACAGCTTGAGACTTGTCCTTGCTCACCTTGGCCTCGAACCAATTCATGATTCGGCCTCGCTCCACAATCGATAGCGGTCCAGAGTAGGGGACGATGTTGATATGGCGGGAGGCTTTCTGGCTGTCGAACCACTCCTTTGCAGGAATATACTCGTTTTGAATGTCGTCAAAATTGTTTTCGAACAACGCCTTGAGGATATGTGTGAATGGTGAGAGTTTGGCGTCATCCTGGTCAGTAAAGGAGAAGAGGGATGGATTGAGAAGAGTGTCTTCACGATCGCCTGCCTGGTCTGATCGTATCCATTTTCCGAGCTGTGGTTCAATAACTGTGAGTATAATGAAAGGCGCAATGGATAAAAATCGTCTCACTCGTGTAGCACGGCGTCCATCTCGGTCCATCCACATAGAATCGCGCAAATTCTCCTTGGAGACGGTTGAAATTTGATTGTATTCAATGCCGGGGGTCTGATACTCATTTCCCCTCCACCATTGAACCGCCCAGCTGTCTTCTTTTTGCAAGATGAGACGAACTGGGTACCAGAACTTCCCATGCCGTGCAAGGGCACCACGTCCAGCCCTACGCACAAAGGGAGTAGGTATAAATTATAACACTGATCATAATATTGCGACTTACCAAAGCCGCTCTGCTAATGGCCTACCCTTTCGGGTGCGCTCCTCAATTTCTCTGGAATAAAGATTAGAAATGAGAGTAGATACTATGCTGATAAATTAGAATGCTTACTTTCTATTGGACTTTCGTGCTGTGACTCGCTTCTGACCGAACCGGACCTTGACCTCATCCACGTTACAGTCATCGCAAATGAAAGGGGTTTTAACTTCTAGGTGGCTCGCCCATCCGTTGCGCTGACACGCAACATGCGACCAGTAAAGACATTTCTTGCACTGGATAATCATTCCCGAGATTTCTCGGTCATGGTCTTTGTTCGCATCCCCAAATACCCCACATCGACAGTCTAGTTTTCGTGCAGGATCCGGGATTGAGGCAGGGTGAGTCAGCCGTGAATCTTTGTCGCCACCCACTGACTTCTCCGAGTCCGAGACTAGGTCAACCACATCAGCAGGAGGGGTGAGAGGAATTCCTTCGTCAGGGCCTGGGGGTTGAGTTACTGCTGATGTTTTGGTGTCCGAGTTGACCGTCAGATACTCGAGAGTATGGGCCTTCTCAGGT
This sequence comes from Psilocybe mexicana, assembly GCA_019721455.1. Taxonomy (NCBI): domain Eukaryota; kingdom Fungi; phylum Basidiomycota; class Agaricomycetes; order Agaricales; family Agrocybaceae; genus Psilocybe; species Psilocybe mexicana. The sequence continues at coordinate 12,846 of JAIFHD010000957.1, forward strand.
TGGGAATGCCAGTAACGATATTTCGGTTTCATTGGCGCAAACCCATCCGCGTGATATGAAAGGGTTGGAAAGGCGTCTGTGTTGTTTCGCTCGACTTGGATATTGAGTTGTTCCTTGAGGTCCACTGCCCTCTGCGTGAAAAACGCATCCTGAGCGTCTATTCCTCCGCGCAGGACGTAGTAGAGCTCGTAAATCCGAAATCCCACTGGTAAGACAATATTTTTGCCCCACATGTGTGTTTGAAACGTAGCCTCGGTGTCTCTGACGGCGTATCCCTGGTTCTTCATCCCGTCATAGGTATAGACACGGCCGTTTTGGTAGAATCGTGCTATAAAATGAGTCCCATCTTCACTTGTTAAGGCAAGAGCAACGAGGTCGTAAATGACCCCATCTTCCTTCGCAAGGTCGTCGGAGTCCGGCATCAAAACGGCAGGGATATCCCAGTCGAGGTAAGCGTTGACTTCCATAGAAAGGAGCAGAGGGATGGATACCAATAGGTTGATGTGGTCGTGACGTTCTCCTGTGCACAGGAGCTTCCCTTCCTTGACGCGCCAGCAATGTGCATCCGATGAGGGAGGTTTGAGGATTGACGCAAAAGAGGAGAAATATCTTGTGATACTGCCCTTGTATAATGCATGTTCGGTTTCTCTGAGCTGCATGAACCGTTGACGGCGTGGTGTTTTGGATATTTGGATATGAGGGCCGCCAATGCGCTCCGTTCCAGAGCATTTGCTAAGTGACACATGGAGGGTTTCAAATGCAGATGGAGCACGATAAGATCGTGTGCTTTTTTTGACGGTAACAAGATATTCTTTTGTTACGATCTCGTGGAACCAGGTCTAAAATTTGGGTGAGTATATGATAGTATTTGAAGGTGTAGAACGTACCGTAAGTGACTCAAAGTCAGTGACGTTTTTGATGATGAGTCGTTTCTTTAGGAGCGTCCGAAAATCGTCGCGGATATGTCCAAGCGACTTCGATATATTGGGGTCCTCGTCGGAAAGTTTTTGCCTTGCTGTATATGTTGCAAAAACCGATCTGAGAAGTGATTTTGCTGGTAGGCGCTTGATAATTGGGTCTAGGTCACCGGATAGGTGCTCAAAGACGACATGTAAAATTTGAAGGGAAGTGTCGAGCCAACAAGAGTTTCCCTTCCATGGAAAGCATGGAATTCTCTCTGGAAAGATGCTCGTAGAAATCATCTTGCGTGGTGGCTCCTTTTTTGGAGAGGAACCGAGCAATTCCTTCGCAGTGTCAGGAGGGCGTCCATCGTTCTTTTTTCCCTTGTTGTCTTGATGTCTAGAAGGCTTGGTAAAACCAAACTTCTCAGCCTTCGCCTTCCATGGCTCGTCTCTACCATAGCGAACAGGTATTCCCTCTAATACATAATGTTAGCCTGAGATATATGGATAAAAAATAGAACATTACATACGAAGTTTCGCATCAAATTGCCTTTGAAAATGTGTGGCCACAGCGTGTAGCGAATACATCCCATTGAGAAAGGCGTGATCGCGATTGGCCATGCAGTATAGCTTCCAGTGCATCGACTCCTCGGCATTCGTAGTGTCTGGAATAGAGTTCCATAACTCGATGTCCATAACTCTTTCGGATTCAAAGAGCATCGAAGCATGCGACGGCCTGGCCCACCACTCCATCCAGTCACGAATCTTGGGGAAATCCTGGACAAGGAGAGCGCATTGCTCAATAAAGGTTTCCGAATCCTTGCAATGAACAAGACCCAGTGCACGTAGTCGAAAATCATCCACCAAATTTGGAGGAATGACACCAGTCATCCGACAGATACGTGTAACACCAGCGCGGAAGTGTTCACGACAGCCTTTGAGAAGTTTCTCAGCAGCTTGTTCTAACTCGCCATTAAGACGAGTGTTTCCTGGCCGAGTAATCCAGAAATGAATGAAGGCTTTGATGTATCCTAGTCGTTCGGCCTGACTGAAGTCCATAACCTGTGAATTATAATGTCATTTTCCACTATAAGGAGACGGAATTTGAAGCAAACTCACCCCTGCGAATAACTGATCTACAACCTCGATGTTACGTGATTCGGCTTCGTGTGCAATGCTTTGAAACAGCGCAATAAAATGGTACATGAAATGCAAAGCACTGGAACCATTGCTATAAGAAAGCACACCAGGAACCCAGCAGAGTAGGACGGAGCAGTATGTTGAGGAAACGATTAGGATAGACTCCCTCACCTTCCACCATCCATGGGCAGCGTCACTGACTATGCCATTGACCTGCTCCTCCAGCTCCATGTTCTTGACGAGCTGTGAACGCATGAAGTCCGACTGAACTGAGATAACAGTCTCGGCTCCAAACGCAGGCCATATAGCCATAATTATATATAATCCAACAGCATTGCTGTGAATATGCAAATACATAACACCCAGAAGAGCTTGCCCAATTCTAATCCATTGGTTGCTGTGTCGATGGATAAGCACTGATCCATTCCTTGATTTTTATCCATTCGTTGTTGCTCCAAACATCCAAGCAACGTTATCCATTTCCCTCCCATTTATCCATGGCCGCTACTTCCCATACCCTTTGCGCGATTTTCTATATGTAAACAAATTATCCATCCCTACCAGCTTATCCATGACACTGCGTATTATCCATCATGTAATTATTCATCAGTGGGCTATTTTTCCATCACACACACACGGTCATTGTGATCCATTTGCTGGCCTTTTTTCTATACCTCAACACGTAGAATTATCCATTCTTACCGGTATATCCATCAAATTCCCGTACAAGTCACATGGTACTTTGACGCCCATTATCCATCCACCACTATTTGTCCGTCACCCATTCCCTTCTGAAATTTATCCATCAGTGTCGCCTCGCAAACATTATCCATCTCCCATCCAAATTATCCATTAGCGTTGCCGCCTTACAGATTATCCATCAGCACACATTTCCGTGCTCTTGTCCATCAATACACCTTCAGGCTCTTATCCATCACAACCATTATCCATCTCCCACCGTTTATCTATCGAAATTATCCATCAGTCTTACCGCCTTATCCATTGTCCACCCTCTTGATGAATTTCATTATCCATCAGCATGCCATTTCGAGCTCTTATCCATCATTGGATGCTCTCATTATCCATCCGCACGCTGTTCCGGGCTCTTATCCATCATTGATGCTCTCATTATCCATCAGCACTCCGTTCCAGCCTCTTATCGATCATTGGATGCTCTCAGCACGCCGTTCTGGGCTCTTCTCCACCATTGGATGCTCTCATTATCCATCAGCACACCGTTCCAGGCTCTTATCCATCATTCGCTGGTCATTGCAACAATTATCCATGACCCCAACATTTATCCATCTGATTTATTCATCTGCGCCGGCGGTTTATACATTGCACACTGCCACACCCCTTTATCCATCAGCAGTCTCGGGTTTGACCTTTATTCATTTGCTTTGTTTTTCCATCATTGTCCAATTTTCATCATCCACGAGTTTCAGGTTTACCAGTTGTCTATCAGAAGATTCAGAACTAAGTAGCGGACACGTTGAAAACATAACATTTCACGTATGCGGTACTACACTTTGACATTAATGACATTCCACCATCACACTTGCACTCCGATCGACCATAGTTGTGAGTTTCTCCCGAAGATCCCCCCATTTGTGCGTACAGTGAGAGATCATCTCCCTTCGAATATTAGCTTGCCGAAATGCATAGGCAGCTTTACCTTCTCGACTTGATTCATCATCTGTGACAGATAGGCTCTTCGCCGCGAGAGAGGTCCACCATGACGCTTGAGAGTCAAAAAAAGCGATAACGCGGCGCATTTCCTCTGCGAGGAGGAGGCACTCCTCCTGCCAACGATGTGCCCGTGCCCTCACCTTACACCATTCGACACGAAGGGCTGTGTGTGAAATGATCAGGCATACACATATTTGAGCCTTTTGGACCTGGACATACCGACTTCAGTGCAGTCATCAGCATCCGACCCTGTTCCTTCAGCCTTCCAAATCCAGGATAGACGCCTCCTTCCTTCGCTACCGCCCGCATTATCCATAGACGATAATCCTACCACATCGGAATCAAGAAGAGGACGGAAACGGTTCTGCCACGAGACATCAATGATACGTGTTGAGAGCAGTTTGAGGGCATCATATATAAGCCGGTAGCACTTCGTCGAGTAAGAAATCTTTGCCTGAACATCCGATAGGAGCTTCAGGCTGCGTGTTTGTTGTCGCTGACCACGTGAGTGACGGTCTTTAGATTTATACATATGTGATTGCAGCATAAGATAGCCACGGAGTGAGTCGAGCGTCTCCTTCGCTCGAGCAAGCCTGTATTCCCATTCGCTCTTCACGAGATTTGCGGACGAAATGGAAAGAACCTCGGCGTTCGATGAAGGGAGAAATAACTCAATATCCTGAACAGCCACCGGTGATGTTGCGAGAGAGTCGTTGCGAGAGCGCCGTGCGGCTACGGCAGGCATATAAAGATGTTGAACAGTAATCCAGGCTTCGATTCGTCGTCGAAGAGAGTTTGATCGCTCGAGGATCTTCGACTGCTGCAAGCTGGTGGAATGTGGGCCAAGCTTTGAGGTGTCTTCTGCAAGCCTACGTCTAGAACCACATTCTTTTAACTTTGATGTTTCAACAGACAAATAAAATTGACGTACTGGAGATCTTCTAATTGTAGACCTTGAAATATAAGGACACTTGGACTAATGTCATCATGCAAGGCAATAGTCTCGCCGCGGTCCAATGCGTTCGAATCTTCTTCGGCGAGGCGCAAGCGTACATCGTGTTCGGTCATCATACCTTTTCATTCTGTCAATAACTTATAACCTGAAGAACCGACATCCATTCGCACCGTTTTTCTGAATGACATAGGGATTCGGTTCCGTTGGATCTTTCTCCCAGGCTTGGCAGAGCTTTGTCCATTCCTTTGTCGCTTCGGTTGGGAGAGCCGCGTTGAATTCGATGAAGGAATCCACTTGTTCCTGACGTTCGTGAATTGCTTCAGTTGCTTTGCGAACAAATGTCTCCGCTGAGTGTGGATTCAGTTGACATGAGCGGAAGATCTTTAAAAACGACATACCCATTGATGTGACCTTTCTCCAATTGTAATCCCCGAAATGATCATCGAGTGTGTCATTGCGTGAACCAGGACCCATCTCCTTTGTGCTACTTGCCATGCCATTGGCAGCCGACCATCCCCGTTCCGGAGCTTCGCCGTCCGTCCGGCCGACACGTGGTGTATAGTTGAACGAAAAAGAGGTTTGACATTTCGAAACGTGAGCGGGAAGGTGGAATTTGGGAATAAGGAATACAAGAATCAGGTTTGTCATGGTCGTAAGAGCGTTGGGAGGGTAGGTTTGGCACCGTTTGAGGAGGTTTATCCACCATTGGCACACAATATCGTACGATACAACAAGCCGGAGGAGTAGTAGATTTTGAAGGCTCGATAGAAAAAAATAATCCATATTGACATAACTAAAAGAGCGTGTCAGATCGCAAGTCGGAGGTTTATTCTATGGCAATAACACTTACCGTTCGCCCTTTTGAAGATCGCCCACGGCCACAGGTCTTTTCATGTCATGCCGACTGCATTCCGCAGTTCCAAGCCCACTCGCTGCAGTTCCACCCCCTCCGCGTGAGCTCGCTGACTTGATCGCATCGTGATTGTTGCATGTGCTTTTCTCCTCCCCAACTTTTCCATCGAAGTTTTCAAGGTAATTTGTGAACTTTTTTGTTTCGACCATGTACGCATAGCCGTGATTCAGGCCCGGGTCTCTCTCTGAGTTTGACACATTCATTCTTTTCAAACGAAAGTTGGCGTCGAGGGCGATAAAAAGCGAATACAACCACCTAAGTTATATCCATTAGTCGCTTTTATTTGAATCCAATAACTGATAAACTCACCGTTCGGATTCGTCCTTCTCTTTCCAGTCCTCCGGAAGATTCATCCCTGGCTGAGGACATGCAGGGCAGAGGACCGCACACTCCCCCTCCTTTGTTCCTTTGACACCTGTTTCCGAATGACCTCGGCCCATCCGCTTTAGTAACCTGACGTGTCGCCATTCCCGAATGATTCGCATGAAGACAGGATACCGGTCCTTTTGACCCAAAACGGCGTCAGCAACACTCAAAATACACGTGGTGAGGTAGTCTTACCGGTGGTGCTTTGGTTCCTGTGTTGTTGGTTCGACGTGCCAAGGACCGATAGAATTCGTAGCCGGAGGTTTTGGAGTTGAAGGACAACAACTGAAAGTTTTCTAGCACGTCAAATGTCGCAGCGGTTTTGGGATCTGTGACCGTTGAAGGGAACAATCGAGCGCGAAGGAGTTGGACCGGCTTGGACTCTGATTTGGGACATCCACAGTAGTCCAAAGAGACTTCGTGGATGCCGTTCTGAGCTATTACAACGAACTCGTCGTTGAATGAAGTGAGGGGCATAGGACAGACACCATCGATATGCCCAAGTTGAATTCGAAGGCCGAGTTGCTTAAGGCTGGTCCTGCTAAAGTAAGAACCAGTCCATTTCTGAAGAACGGGTCAGTAAACGATAAATGAAAACCAATATTTGAAAAATAAACCTGCCTCAACGCGATGGAAAGGGTTGCCGATGTGGGATTTGATGCTACAAGCCAAACACTTCAACTCCACCGTAAAGCAATCTTTACATCGAAAGAGTTCTGGTTCTGTGTCAAAATCGTGTGTGCAGAGGGGAGAGGAGCACTCGAGGGAGGTTGACGAGCCTCGGCCTTCTAACCTCAGTAGTTCGGCAACATAAGTGTCGATGTATGGTGTCCAAAAATGAATGGGGTGTGTCTGCAAAGTGATGGTCAGGAAAGGATAACCACTGCTATCTCAGAATACCATACCGATTGTGTTTTTCTTTTCTTAACAGGTGCTTCATCTCCCCCTCGATCCTTTCCTTGGCGCAGATGGCCGAGCCCTAAGGCCTCCAGTTCGCACTCATCCATTTCAGCAAGTTCGTGGTCCCCATCAATATAATGTACCTCTTGCGGCGTCCTTCTTGGGAGTACCCAATCAAGCCGTGGAGTTGGAGAGTTGACATCGCCGGGCGGAGGGTTAACGATGGGCTGAACACCAGTGGGGACAGGTAAAGGAACGGTTTGCCGTGCACGTCCTTCATTGCTGTAATCCGTGAACAGATCGCCGGCGGAGACTTCCTGTTGAATACGCTCAGCAGGTGAGATGAATTCATCGTATTCGACCTGTTTTTTCCGTCGTCCCATGGTCAACGGAGATCCAGGTGGCTGGTGAAGTCAAGATTTAATTGCATTTTAATTTGAATTTACGTTCAGTCTTTCCGATCACGTGGGTTATCAATCCAACAAACTTGCATTGAATACTACGAATCGGTCTGTGTACGATGATACAAGTATACAAACTGAATGATACAAAGTACGAGAGTTCTCGGTGTGGCATATACAACAACACAGATACAGAGATATAATAAAGATAAAGAAAGAAGATAACGGACGGTATATCAAGGGGTTACATGGTGTCAGATGATGCCCTAGGTCGAAGAGGTTGAGGCCTTAGAGGAAAGAGACTTCGCATCGGCGGACTGGGATATCTTTCTCTTCTTGGGGGCTGGGGCTGAAGGCTTGATGTTGTCGTCAGAATCGTCGTCCAGCACGATGTACTCTGGGGCTGGCCCGGCGGCCTCCCTGACCTTCTTCAAGAACTTGGGAATGACGGCAGGGTCTCTGTTCTAGGGATGTAATGAATGTCAAACATCGAAGTAGGAAAGAGTCAAACATACCCTGCCCGGCTTGCCATCGCGACGCCGGTGATTCATCATGTGAGTTTGCAAAAGGGCTTCATTCAATTCGTGTGCTTCCTGGTCGACTCGAGCCAATTCCTCCCGGAACCTTTTGGAGGTCTCGACCGGATCTTCCTCCGCTGGTTCGGTTTCCTTGGCCTCGGTCTCGACGTTGTTGGTCTCAGTGTTGGCGTCGGCTTGGGAATTCGGCTGGGGCTTGGCATTCTTCGAGCTGTTGTCGCCTTCCGAGTCGTCATCTTTGGGGGGCGCAGGCTTGGGTTTGGTTGGGATGTCAATAAAATCGGCGAGGCCGTATTTATCGAACTCCACTCGCTTGTCTTCGAGATACTCTCTCCATGTCCCGTCGAAGATCTGGACATTGGGGATGTCGGCAGCAAATTCCAGGTCAGCTTCAAAGCGCTGTATGTAGAACACGCGGTGTCAAATTAACAGAGAAAATGGAGGAGAAAAGAAAGAAGGGCTCACATATTGAGTCAAACCTCTTCTACAAGCCACCCAAGTGTCGTCTTCACTGACCGGTACCACAGGCCACATGTGAAACCAAAGGTCGCTGAACCTGGACAGGAACAGAACTCGTTCGTTATTCTCACGGGCTTGGCGATAGTATGGGCCTGTTTCCAGAATAAACCAGAGTTGATCGGCCAAACCTGTTCGGAACGGCGGCTGTATCTGAAACAATCCGGGGAAATAGTTAATAATAGAAAACATAAGAGATGATGCGACTCACCGGCCGCGAGAATGGCATTTTTTCAGTAAAGCGATGTTTTCTCAGAGGCGGAAGGAAGTAAAAGAATTTTTGGGTAGGATCTGTTGATTCGTCGACTTTTGATTGAGCATTTTAAGGTTCAAACTCCATAGAGGGCTGGGTTCAAATAAAGGTTTTGATCTGGGGAGGCTTGATGAAAGATAAAGTTCACGCACCCGTTCGAACTCAACGGTTAGCAAGGCCCAAAACGGTCAGCAAAGCCCAAAACGGTTAGCAACAAAAATAGTTTGGCGAGAACATATAATTCAATGATCAATGTGAACGGTCGGTTGATCACAATAAAAATGACATCTTTGTGCTCAGGAAAATACAAGCTTTCCATTGATATAGATCATCAAACAAGTTTCACGGGTAGTTAAAAAGGTCAGACGACGTGCGGGGAACTGGACTATGACGAGTGACTTTCCTATAAATACTCTCTTCTCTTATCGACCATTCTCATGGGTCGTCATAAAAAATACCATACAAAAGAAGAGAAAGCAGCTGCCAACAGGGCGAAAAGTAAACGCCACTATGAAAAGTATGTTCATACTGGTAGCCAGTTTTTTTAAGATTCATACTTAGCATTCTCTCTGAAGAGCAAAGGACGCAATCAATCGACACCGACGCAAAACTCATCGCCTCACAAGGGCCAAACAGTTCGTCGTTTTTGCTACTACTTCCACTACTTTTTCTCTAAAATGTAACCACTGGATGTAGACTACCTGGATCAGGCCCGGCATGGATGAAATTGCCGCAGATAACGCCAGAGGACGTGTTGCTCGAAAAGGTCCACACCACCCATGATAGCTTCACTCAACACATCAGCGACGACATCCGCGCATACGTCAAATCTGTATACACCAAATTTGTGGCCGAGAAGAATATTGAGAGTCTCGCGGACCAGACGACTGCCCTCAGCAAATTTCAAGGGCTTCTTTACGACTACCAGAACGAGATTCTCAATGTTTCGGGGACAGGGCCTGCTTGGATCAAAACCAAAACAGCGGTCCAAGATGTTTGCCTTGCTCTCACCTCTTGTAGCTAGGCCTCATGTATCAGACTGGGCAGTTGCCCATGGAGGGTCATACATCCAGGTGGGCAGTTGCCCATGGCCCTCCCAGAGGGTATTCTAGGGTGTTTTTGGTGCTCTGCCGGGTATGCCGGGGCAGCCTGAGCCCAGCAATGGGGGCGGGCAGTGCATACATCCCCGGAATTTCTCCGAGGGTGGTCAGATTTGCCTCTAGCACTGCGTCGGGGCGGGTTTCGGGCGTGCTCGCTGTGGGCAATGGTAATTTATACCGTCGGCATACCTTTTTTCCATTGTGCCTGGACATCGGGGGCGGGATGAGCCTAATACAGCCAAAAGAAATTTGATGCCGTAGTGTATGCATCAATTTTTACTATTTTTAGCTCGCGCGGTTCTCAATTTGGAAATTCTTGCCAAATACGGAAACCAAAGATATATTTTATTTCTTTGGTACCTTACATATGCAAAATGAATTAAAAAACATTTATTCATCAATATATAAGTAATATCTAAGTAATCAAATGACGAGCCTCGAGAGCTCGTTCAAAACGAGCGGGGGGTAGCAGAAAGAAAGAACGAGGCAGAGCGAGCACTTGCTCGCTCTCCGTCGTTATGGCCGGCGAATGGGGGGGAGGTGACAGGAAGAAAAGAGGAGGTCGATTGCTCGACCTCCTTCGTGGGTGGAAAGAGAGAACGGGGAGAGCGACTCCCTTCGTTAGGGCCGGTGGGTGGGTTGTCGCGGAAAGGAAGCACGGGGAGGTCGAGCTTCTGGTGGTGGGTGGTGGTGGCAGAAAGAGAGGTCGGAAAACGAGGAGGAGCTCAGTGCTCCTCCTCTTCGTCGTTGGTGCCGTCCGCGAGAGAGATCGACGAAGAGGAGTCGATACTCCTCTTCGTTGCCGTTGATGCCGTCCGCGGGGGAGGAGAACGACGAGGAGCCTGATGCCCCTCCTCGTCGGTGTCGATGTTGTCCGCAGGAAAGGAAAACGACGACGAGGAGGAGCTCAGCGCTCCTCGTCGTCGTTGGTGCCTCCGCAGGAGAGGAGAATGACGAGGAGGAGCAGTGACTCCTCCTCGTCGGCGTCGGTGTGGTCCACGAGAGGGAACACCGAGGAGGAGATCGACTCTCCTCCTCATCGATGTTGGTGTGGTCCGCAGGAGAGGAGAACAAGAGGAGGAGCATGGAGCTCCTCCTCGTCGGCGTTGAGCTCGTCCAAAAGTGTTGGTATGTGGACGGCGGGGTGGGCGCCGCGGCTAGTTTCGAAACGACGGAGAACGAACATCGTGTTCGTTCTCGCGTCGTGGACGTCCCGCGACGTCGTGGTTTGGCTCGTCGACGTTGCGGAATGTCATTGTTTGGCTCACGAGAAGGAGCGGTGTCGTCCGCGAGCGAGGAAAACGACGAGGAGGAGCTCGATGCTCCTCCTCGTTGGTGTGCGTGTCGCCGAGGGGGAGAACGAACAACATTCGTTCTCCCCCTCATGGACGTCCCGGGTCGGCGGCGTGGTCGTCGCGGTCTTTGCGGGTTGGTATCGTGGACGTTGCGGGTTAAGAGGGGTGGGCAAATAGCCCATGTAGCGCAACCAATCGCCCTGAAAAAAAAGAAAGAAGTGAAAGGGGATGAATAAAGACTCAGATAAAGAAAACATACTGATGAGTCTCCCCATCCGGGGTCTCCCCTATCCATCTCTACCCCTTTCTTCCATCCTTCTTGATGTTTCTGTGTTGTGAAGACAGCCTTCTGATGCGAGTGGTGGAGGTGTGGTTGAAACGTTGATGTTGGAGCAAGAGAGCGATCAATCAACGAACGACGCGTAATCGCTGGAGCGGAGTTTCAAACTACGGTCCGGCGATTTCCGCTCGCTCGAGAACGTCTGAAACGTCGTCGAACGGTGTCTTCCTCATCCAAGTGGGGAAGTAGAGATATGTAGACTGTATTTAGGCATTGAAAGTATGATAAAACCTGTGTTTGAAACGATATTATTAGGAAAAATTGCACCATCACTTGAAGATCTTCAATGGATGATATCTCAACTGCAAGGTCTGACTGCATTTCGTGTCTTAAACATATGTAGATGCTCTATTGAAGGTTTTGTATATGATTCTCTTCAATCTTTTGTTGGTAAGCGATCCTAATATACTCTATGAGCTTATGTACATGATTTTTTGTGCTCAATTCAACAAAGTTCCTTTATAAATGAACAATGAATCTTTGTGTGGTGTCCCGAGATCACCACGCAGTCGCAAAGTAGCTTACGAAGATATATTTATTCAATGTATGTACTTCGGACATGGATAACGAGTTCAAAGAAATGATATTAACTTCATTCCGCCTCTGTATGATCATCTAATCTGAACGAGATGTACTTTCCGAGACGTCGATGACGACGAGCTCGGATGTTGAGGTCGAACGGTCCGGGGTTCCTATCCAATCAGGCGAGGCCGGCATTTGCCGAACTCTGAATCAACGAGCGCGTTCGCCTCATCATTGTTGATCTTCACCTTCCATCAACGACGCCCCTCTTCCTCTTCTCCTCCCCATCACTTCGCTTTCGTATAAGAGGGGTCCAGAGATGGATTAGGGGGGACCTCTTGTAAGAGGAGGCCCACATGGTGAGTTTGAAATCTGTTTTTTATCCTCTTTATTACTTTTTTCTTTTTTTTTTGCTACAGATCTTGCAGTTGAGATCTCTCCTGCTCTTGGCCAGCGTCAACGACACCGCGTATGTCCAAACGATACACCACCCATCAGCCATCCACCCATCCACCACCCACCCATCCAACAATCCACCACCCGTCCACCATCCGTCACCACTCATACACCACCTTAACGACGGCGGACAAGTGTTTCCCGTCGCTTTGAACGTACCCGTGACATCCAGGTCTGGGGAACGAACATAATTGTTCGTTCCCCATCTCTTCGATCCTACTCACGACGCATGCGACGAGAGAACGAACATTGTTTCGTTCTCTCGTCGTTTTGATCTTACCCTCGACGCCTGTGATGAGAGAGCGAACACGAGCTCGCTCGCTCTCTCGTTTCTAACGTAGCCGCGACGACCAGCGTCCGCGGCTAGAGAACGAACTTGGTGTTCGTTCTCTCTTGTTTTGGGCTACGCGACGACCCGCGTCCGCCGAGAGAGAACAAGTTCGTTCTCGCTTGTTTTGAACGCTTCCGCGACAACCAACGACACGGACGAGGCGGATTGTGGCACCAACGACCAACACCGACAACGCCACGATGAGAGAACGAACCCGTTGTGGTTTGTTCTCTCTCGTTTGAAGCTCCCGGCGGCGCCCGCGACATTCGAGAAGAGGGAACGAACCCATCGTGGTCCGTTCCCATCCACGCGATGTCCGCGACATGAGAACGAACCATCGTGGTTCGTTCTCATATTTGCGACGTGATACCGACCCAACAAGGGTCGGTGCTTCCCCACCGTGGGTCATCGCTGACCGAGCGAGGTTCATAGATGGCCAAACAAGGCCGTCGATGCCCAACGGTTCACCCTTGGGCAATAACGACGGAGATCGAGCGAATGTTCGATCTCCTCGTTGGATCGTTGTGCGACCACCCAACGCCAGCCTAACGACAGGGAGCGAGCTTTGGCTGCTCTCTTCGTCTGCTCATTCCACTGCCGCCCACAACGACGGACGTCGAGCAAACACTCGACCACCTCGTTCTCCCTTTCCGCTGGAACGTAAAACGACCTTTCGAAATTTGTTTTCCTTGTTATTTTGTAGATAACACTGTCATTGTCTAGATAGTACTTATATATAATGATGAGTACATGTTTTTAATCCATTTTGCATATGTGAGATACCGGAGGATTAAAATGTGGTACTTTTGGATTCCGTTTTTGGAAATGATTTCCGAATTGAGAAAAGTGGGAACTAAAAATAGCTCAAATTTATGCGTACATCACATGATGAGATTTCTTTTGGCTCTATTAGGCTCATCCCGCCCCCGACCTCCAGGCACAATGGAAAAATAGTACCCCGACGGTATAAACTACCATTTCCCATAGTGAGCGCGCCCAAAGCCCGCCCCGACGCAGTGCTAGGGGCAAATCTGACCACCCTCGGAGAAATTCCGGGGATGTATGCACCTGCCCGCCCCCATTGCCGGGCTCAGGCAGCCCCGGCATACCCGGCAAAGCACCCAAAACACCCCAGAATACCCTCTGGGAG